>KZ869794.1:79085-91585 GCA_003456935.1 Machilis hrabei | reverse complement strand
GGTCTGTGTTTGGTAACAGTGACCCTAAACGTAACTGAATTAGTCGTTTCCCGCGCTCTCACTGAAGCCGACTCTTAATAACAAGAGAGCAGCGAAAAGCGCTTGTGGCAGGATCTGACAGGTGACAGCGATTTTCCCATTTCAAAACCAGCCTAGCACTAGCTTGCCTGTGATTGGCTATCGTGAATTCTGGCTTTACAGCAGGGTGATCACTCAAATATTCATTGAACAAGTTAAATTTGAGCTTTATTTCTGTACACACAACACACAAATATGTGATGATTTTTTTCAATTATATCTAACACTGAGTAATATGTAAACTTCACAGTGTAAACTCCTAAAATATAGCCATAAAACTAAGTTTTGTGTAGGCCTAAACAATACACACAAACTACAGCTACAAACTAGAACTCAATATGACATTAGTTTTGCACAGTAAAGATATTAGCACCAATTTCTTTGAAATACTATTTAACCTAAAGGCCTGATCCAACTCTAAGTGTAACTTTTTAAAAGGCCAAGTTTTTATAAGTGTTTCAACACTGCACTTATGTACTTCTTAAATTGATGCGTTCAGGTACCTATATTTTGTGAGTATTGTTTGCACAATGTCCAATTTTAGGTGTCATTGAAACGGTCATCACATATTTGTGTGTTGCGTATACAGAACTAATTTAAATGTAACACGTTCAGTAAATAGTTAGTAGTAACCACCCTGCTGTGAAGCCAGAATTCACGACAGCCAATCACAGGCAAGCCAGTGCTACGCTGGGGTTGAAATTGGAAACTGTCAAGGCGACAGCCACCATATTTATGGGAGCCAAAGGTTGATGCACCTCAAATACCAACCCAAGCGCTATTTTCTGATTGGCTGAACAGAAGCCGAATTTTAACCATTGTAGATTACTATTTTCGTTGTGTGACAGCTGTGTGACTCTTCTGCCAGGATTGGGATTCCGATTCTGCTTCTGTCACCATGATGCTTGCGGCTAACCACGCCCATTTGTGGCTGGTCCAGAAGTTTGAATATTTCAACTCAGCCGCACATACGCACCGGTTTTGATGTCGACAAAGTCTATTGCGTTTTTCCACAATGCAGTAAAGGAAAAGCAAATGAAAACTGTAGTGACTCTAGAATAGATATATCTAATTTGTGTGTAAATTGTTTAAGCACAGTTCACTGTAAGAGGCAGATTTGACCATTTTTCTTATGAAATTATTTTAACGGTTTAGCTCTGAGAACAAATCAGTAACTAGCTATACTCACTCTGGTGGGTTCGCTGTTTGGAAGTTAGGTCGTATCTTCATTATGGGGCTATTAGGATTCAGGAAGAAGAAGATATTTGGTCCAAGACCCGTTATAGAAAGAGGGGAACTTCACTATTTTAACTGTGAGAATTGTTTGCTCTTCTTTTACGTTCGGAGAGGAAGTTGTAATCTTGTCACTGCGTCTATTGTCAAGTGGTGTTAAGGAAGAAGTAATTTCTTTCACAATATTTCACTCCTTGTACTGCTACGAATATAGGTGGGGCAATCCGGATGCCTGACTGTACGAAGTATTAGTTTCCGGGGTTACTAAAACATGACATAGACGAAGGGAGGTGTGCTATTTGGT
Source organism: Machilis hrabei (assembly GCA_003456935.1). Classification (NCBI taxonomy): domain Eukaryota; kingdom Metazoa; phylum Arthropoda; class Insecta; order Archaeognatha; family Machilidae; genus Machilis; species Machilis hrabei. The sequence goes on along the minus strand of KZ869794.1, from coordinate 89,970 downwards.
TCTGACTCTTTAAGCTCAGATTCAAAATGGCGGAATAAACCCTATATAAGCTGGGAATATGTTCAGCAAGGACAGATAGAGAGAGGGAGCTGACAAGGTACTAGATGAGACATGGTCACGATTGAATAGGTCAGAAGCAAAGGCACTTGCTGCTAAGTCTGAGTTAATGTCGAAGTCGCCGTTAAACTTGGCTGAAGGCAAGAATGTGGTGAAAAGGCAAAAGTGTTGAGTGGACGCTTGAGCACGGAAGCCATGAGTACATAGATTAATTCAGAGTCGGGGCCAGTAATTTGGGTATTGATTGGGGACTTCTTGAGTAGACGGCATTGGGANCATAGGTTGGTATTAGGCTTACTAAGGGAACTTGCTGCTAAGTCTGAGTTATTGTCGAAGTCGGCTTTAAGTCTGGCTGAATGCAAGGATATGGTGAAAAGACAAAAGTGTTGAATTGGACGCTGGAGAACGGACACCACGAGTAAATGATTATTCGGAGTTAGGGACACAGGTCGAAATCTAGATCGCACGTGTGTAGGAGGTTACGGTCAATTAAAGGGTTTCAGTAGGAGCGGTACAGCTTAGATATATTGGTTGTTGTGTTGAGAGGTTTTTATATAAATGAACGTGTTGTATATTAAAATGGGGAAATGTAGTTATATGACGAAATATTTAAATAAATATTCATTTTATTCTATTTAACAGTTTCCTTTATACCTGGTTCTCCGTTCATATGTTAATGCAATACTGAACTCTGGGACATTTGTTGTTGTACTGCCTATGAAGCAGAGGGCTCATGAGGCGAGATTAACACTCCTGGTAGTGGGATTGTTATAAAACGAAATCACATGTGTGGGTTGAAACTGCACAGAGAGAATGTGCGTGTGAATTGAATCGCACCAGACTTCGTCGTGTCACTGATGATGTTGGTCGTCGACCGTACCACTCACAGCAAGAATGACATGACATGGTACTCAAGCACACTCACTCCACTGCAGATCTGCCTTACGTCAACATTAGAGTGCTTCACAATTCCTTATGTGAATATCAGCACTCTTGCAGTAAACATAGTTTGGCAACCAAACACTCTTCTCTTGGAAAGCTTTTGGTTGGACATAAAGATACCAAATTTCCCTAGGTAAATTACCACTACCACTATTTTATACTTGTTTTACCACCACCTGTTTACAGTCAAAGTACACTCTGAAATGTGAGGATAGACACAGAGAAAATTTTCTGAAGTACGAAACCGTTGGTTAGATTTTCAAAATTTAAAAAGAATATGAATCCTTACGTCAAGGGACGCATTTTGGTGTAAAAATGTTTAACTTTTTTTCATTGGCACATTATTAGCACATTATTTCTAATATGTGACCTCAAATATCTCACTTTTAAGCTGGGTAACACTATAATCCTCAATAACATACTGTTCTAACATACTTACCTCATGAAATGTAATCTACAAATTATTTTACATCTAGAGTGACTGATTACGAATTTATAATATTCAGGCCCAAAAATGTAATGCAACTTTACCCAGATTCCCTTGCTAACTTCATGTCAGATATAAACTTTCTCTTTCAACCAATGTAAGTTAGCCCATTTTTGATTCTAGAGTAAGCAAAAACAAACATCTGGTCAGCTCTTGACAAACAAAGGGTTTTAAAATGTTTGCAGAAGAATATCCTTAATACGAACACTAGCTGAATCTAATGCATGAAACATAGAGGTAGTTTCAATTCAGCAGTGGGATAAGTATAGAATCTATATGATTATGTGTACCAAAATTATGAATGCACAACCAGCTATTTAAGCCAATCTATTTTTATAAGATCATAGACTGGAAAGGCTTTTATTGTTAGGGCTAATGAACCATATGTGACATAGGAATATAATACAGTTAGACAACGATGAATTATTACTACACTTGCTGGAAAATGTGCCTTCCAGACTTAATTATAGTGAAAAATAAAATGATATATACAATGAAGACACAGCAATGATGCTGTTAGGAGAGATAGAATTGATATTGAGATCAAACTGTATAGTGTGCTGCTGTGCTGTTTTATGACAAGCAACAGCTGAATGGAGGTTAGTGATGGTCCCTTATAGCTAGTGGCAGAGAGTGAAATGATGAATTAGAGAGAAAAATATTATAATGAGCAGCAGCGGCTTGTGACAGCTTTCCAAAAGAAGTAGGCTTGGTTACTCTGCAACAACTTACAGTATATGTAAAACCATACTGTTTGACTAAATAGAGTTTGGCAATCATTCCTACTTTACTTGAACACTTGTCACGAGCCACAGTTGATAAAGATGTTTTGTTAATTTCATACTCCTCTTTGCATGATAAGTGTCCAGGACATTGGCAGGTGGAGCATTGGATTGGTATATCATGTTCCTAAAGTGTATATCTGAACGACACATTTCTTAGGAAAGGGAATAAAAAATGCCAAGGAATGTCATGTCCAGTTATTGACCTTTCTGGTCTATGATGTCATGCACTGAAGTACTGCATATAATTTATAAATCACTTAACAATGCTTACTGATCAAACATAATATTCTAGTTAAATTGGTGTACTTTACATACAGGGTGGTTGATTCAGGGGTACAGATGGTTTAGGATATGACAGAATCGGTCATTGTGAGAAAAAAGTTCATATGAACATGTGTCATTACTGAGCTTGTGCTNTTTGAACTTACCCATACAAAGCACATCAAAATACTGTTTCTAATACTCAGTGTTAAAATTATTAATTTGTTAATAAGAATTGACACACTTGTTACTGTTCACAATAAATATTCAAAAATCCCACTGCCAATATCAACACATTTTGAAACTCTTGTGAGACGATCACATGCAGCAGCATCCAGTGCATTTCTGCATAACAAATCATTATTGCCACTATGGTTTGTATACAGAATTGGACACATGTTCATATGCACTTCGTTTTCTCACAATGACCAATACGTACACCTCCAAGATATTGACCTTTCCTCCTGAATGACCCTGTATAAGAGAAAGAAAGAAAATGGCCTGATGAAAGGAATTTATGCTGATGTAAAAAAGGGTTTTTATGACCTATGAATAGATATTAGAAAGTACTTACCTGTTCTGTGAGATGTTCCTGGAAGAAGTAAACAACATCATCCTCTTTCAGACAAATACACCTGCTCTTGGTTGGTTTGCACATGTATTGACACTTGTGTTTGTCCGAGAATTCTACAGGGCAATTTGTATTTGATGTATAAAAAATACTTTCTTAGGTATCAGAAAATGTGCGATGGGATACTTGTCATGCCCTGAACCGACGTGCATTTCTGTTTCCATTCTCATGCTCAATAGTCAAGGACGTAAACACAAGAGACATTTAATGGCGTTAGTGAAAGGGGGGTATACAACATTCAGCAGATCAAACACACTTTCGTTAGACAGCAAAACCTCCGACCTCTGCAGACGAGTTGCATAGGCACAATTTGGCACCTAGTTTGAACAACTGAAGATAAACAGAAGGCTTGTAGAGTTCATAAAAAACTACACTCATCACCATCTCCTTCATATGATGCCTTCTAAGGAGGAAGACGAGTACTGTCAGTCTCTACCGAAAGGTGGACATCCCATAATCAAAGCTATAAGGAAACCATTAAATATTACGGTTGTTACAGCCTCTCTCCTACATGGCTTAATAACACTGTTTTCTATCAAGGTCATCCTATTGTATGCACTGACAGTGACTCGTATGTTCCAGGCCAAATTTTGGGTTGGTGAAGAGAAAAATTTGTCATCCACATCACCTGTTTTTCCTGTGCTGCCCACTCATATGAGTTGGAGGAAGTTGGCTTTTTGTACACCGTTGAGGTTTTTAAGTTATTGTGCATGTTTCCATATTTAATTACCATATATTTCTGTAATATTGCAATGCCTGCTTTAAGTGGGTTCACATCATAGAGAAAAATATTTCTTTAATCTTTTTGCACTCCTGAATATGGGCATTGCAATACATCAGAGAGGTGAAAAAAGTAAGTAAAACTTTGCAAGACAACAAGACAATTATCTTGGTTTTGTATTTCATATAGTTGCAGAGCTTACTTCCCCATCATCAGGGAAATATTTCAAGTTTCTAGTTATAGTATAAGTGTAAAGAAATATATTATGTATGTCATTGTATCAGTTATTTTGTTCACATTGTTGGGACGTTGGACGTCGGCAAACTATTCTTTGTTAAGTCTTTTCAGACAAACTTTTTCTACGTCTATAAATTAAATGATCGAGTGTCCAGTGGTAGTGCTTTTTTTGAGTTTGAATATGTTTCATGCCTTGATATACACTAGTTTGAACATTTCATTTGTCCTATGTATGTTGTTCTGATGTCAGTAAAGTTGATTTTGTATTGTCATGCACACCTGACTATCAGTCTTTTTTGGGGGCCAAATAATTTTTTATTTTATTGATTGGTTGTCAAGGACAGTGGGGTTGTGAAAGAGTTATGATATTTTTCTTTTTTAAGGTTCTTTAATTACTAATAGCATTGTGTCTATAAAACCAACATCATACCGGTTTTTTTTTCTGTCAGAAACAGTAATAGCATCACTAGAACTGTTTATTGTCTTCAACTGTCATGTGTTGTGAGTGGTCACTGAATCACTTATACTAGGAAAACTAGACAATAAACAATGCCAGTGATGCAACTACTGTTTCGGACAGAAAAAAATGTGTTGGTTTGATGTCGGCTTTATGAATGGACTTGTGAAAATGAATCATATTCAAAAGTCTATTTGTAATAGACACAACATCGACTGTCACGTTATATGATAGTCAACGAGATATTTCGGATAATCATTTCCTAAAAGAATGTTTGGTGTTTTGTAACTGTTTTTCTTTGTTTTGTGCTCTGTGGATTACAATTTTAATTACCTTGATTGTGTTTTGAGTGGTAATTTAAATATTTGATGGTGTGTTTTCTTTAAAATGAACGTTATTATTAACTTTACAAGAGAGTTTTACATTCTATTGGTTCATAATCAGTTGCAAAAGTCTATTCATTCAGACAATTTATTTGTGAGAGAAGAATTTAAAATTTTACCAGCATACGTGACGAAGAGGTGTGGAATAGGTCATATTTTAGCCCAACACAACTTTATTCTGACTTCTTTAATTATCAATTTTTGAGTTTTTACAAACTGCATTATCTGGAAACTGTGGCAATATCTGTCTTTAACTGACCAGTATAGTAGTGAAGCAGTCCGTCACTATATCCCATCCAAGACGGGGAACTTTACTGTTGTTTCTCAAATACATTTACGAATCATGCTACCTTGACTCAACTTCCACTGGTGGTACAGGTTACTCAACAAACAGCCTTTAGTGAGCCTGAATGTCAACAGGAATTCATTTTTTAATTGGCAATTGGTACTGTGTGGACACACTTTTAAAGATTCTGAAGTTTTCTTTATTTTTCACCCAACTTTGTCCTGCAAAAGGGGGTAATATGTGTACCAGTCTATGTATGTTTCTTCCCTGCTAATGCATAAATGGCTGGACTGATTTTCATAACACAATCCTTAGAGTGACACTGGGCATATTAATTTTTTTTATAAAGAGAGTACAGCTCATATGTTACATCAACCTTATGCCAATAAAATGTTTTTACACAACACATTGGCTTTGAATTCAGATGCTATGATGTGTAGCTTCAAAAACTTATCATGTATGTCGATAGTCTCCTTCAAGTATCCTAAAATGTAACATTATAGCATAAAGAATATACAAAAATATGGTGGACATGTGTTCATGATGAAGAGCGATCTTGAAAGTGAAGGATGCGGTCATGGGAGTTGTTAAATAGATGTGTGATGAGCGCATACAAAAACTCATCACACGATATGACAAGTGTCTAAATCTTGGTGGGGACTATGTAGAAACATAACTTAGGGTGTGTCATAATAAAAATCAGTTTTTTATTTCTAAGCCAAATGGTTATTAATTTCTGGATGACCTTCGTACATCGGGACAAATTACTTTTTTGTAGTATACAGTTTGGGTATTTTTAATATTAGAGTTGGTATGAAAATGATGTTTGTATTTTAAGTACATAATAATTTTTACTTTTAAATTCACAAAATTCCACCATGACAGTTCTCCAGCCAGCTGACTTTACAACAGCAAAGCTGAATATGTAAAGGTCAAGAAACAAGATGTCAACACCTGAAGGTGCCTAGGCAAAATATCNTGATATTCTACATACCATAAGGAACAAGGTGAATTATCTTTTATTATCTACTTAACATGGAAGCCTCTTCCAGTTTTTGATATAATTTAAATGACCTTTGCATTGTTTCCCAATTTCACATTTTGCAGCCTACCGTAGTGGAGCAGTTGTAATATCAACTCTTGCATCAGAAGGCTTGGGTTCAATTCCCATACAAAGCTGGGAGTTGTGAATGTCCTTCATGTCAGTGTTTGTCTACTCATTTCCATAAATCAACATAAGCACTGTTCACCATTGTCAAATGATCCACTGGTTGGTGTCAGCACAACATTAACTACCCTACATCACCATTAACTTTTTAGCTGCATTGCTCTTATTTCTCAAACAAACAATTAGATACATCATAGTTTCATTAGTATGACAGCTCTGTAATATGCTAAACTCAATATATAAATCTCAAAGGTGCCATTTCTTGTTGCTGTTGGAGACATCAGAATAACAAATCAGACAAATAAAGACAAATAGGAAACAAGCAAAGAGATTGCCCGATGCATCAACTAAACTGTGCCTTTCGAAAGCGCAAGACAATTCCTCACAAAGCACTTGATGGTCTCATGTGACGTCATCACCAAGTACGTGATGAAATATTTTGCGACCTCATTTCCAATTTTTTTGCCGACGAACAACACATGATGTCACCCGTGCCTCGTCATTGGGGAACCAGTCTTATTGATAAGACATAACACATTATTATTGGTTTATATTAGGTTTATACCTAATTGTTATTGACAACTGTAAGATTCTCTCTTTCACTCTCTTTGTGAATGCAATGTTTTGAGAAACTTCATTTTTTATTCGTTTTTCTGGCATTTCAGAAGCCTTTAAAATNAGTGACATCTTTGTTTGAAACAAAATATGGCAACANTGCACNGTTTCCCTCCGNACCTGTGAGAGAACAATGANAATCGCTACAGAGTGAACCAAACAAGTTNTCACTGTCAGATTAGGCAAAATATACCGCTTAACTACCTGAACTCACGCTGGCTGCCAATTACTATCTCCCCGCCTCTAGGGTTCTTCTGAGCGTAGACAAAGTATAATAGGTTACAAAAATCAAGAAATGCCAAGAAAAAGGTCCTGTTTTGAAATTAATTTAGGTAAAGACAAAATACATTACATTATCATGCACAAACATGAACTGTAATTAGAATGATTTGCTAGAAACTACTATTTATGGNTGGGTTACATTTAATAATGCACCTACTCCATTCACTATGGAATTTGACTTCTCCTCAAAAGCATATGAAGATATTATCAAGGGTGCCACTCTGTCTAAGCATGTACACATTTAGCACACTTTCGTCAAAAGTGTACATGCTATGCGAACATTTAATTGAAACCATCAGCAAATGAGTTCGGTGTTCATTTGCTTAAATTTTACTGGCTGCCCAAGACATGATGATAGTTTATGGTGTTGAGTGCTACTACAATAATGTGCTTTTGTGAACTTTCGATAAAATGTCCTCAGACTCGAGTGAAAATGAGGTAATAAATACAGCATCAGCTTTATCATAATGCTCCATTNGTTCNCACTCCATAATATAATTTAACTTGCAATACGTGAATACACATGACAGGTAAAAACCTATAAGCATTTTTCATGAGAAAAAATGTCAGCATTCTCAATACATCATGCAAACTGATAACAATAATGTACCAAATGGAGAAAGTTAAATAAAACGCACAAATTTCAATGGCAAGTATATTATTTTTATATTCTCACAAGTTGTAAGTTACAAAAGGATATACTGCTTATGTATATATATAAAAAGAGCCATTTATGTTTGAAGAAAATCAACAATTTTAACTGAACATTCACTACAGTGTACATGGCTAACTACATATGTACAACCATTATTATTTAGTTTGCAACAAAAAAGGCACAATAAACAACTATTTCACTTACAAACATTGTAACGATGAAGGCAAAATAAAAATAGTAATTCTCAACTCTTCACGAATGGAATGGATAAAAGACGTAAATTTTACGAATATTTCTTGCACTATGTTACTATTTATTTAAACACTTCAAACAATAACACAACTTTGGACATTTTCTTACAAATTANATGAAGACACTAACTACACCATGTGATGAAACAGAACGATATACACAAGGCTACAAAATAATAATATAACATTATATAGTTTACAATAAAATTACACATTTACTTAATAGTCTCTTTAAGACAGGAAATGTAACATTCACAGGCAAAACAAGTTTCTTCTTCTACAAGAAAGTTTTGCCAGTCTTTGCACCATCTGGAATAACAATAAAAATGATTCAACCATTCCAAAACAGGTTTATTANTTCACTTACTGTGTTCTGCTAAACTTTATTTACAATTATTTTTTTGTACTTAACATATAGTACACCACTTATATGTCTTCGCTTANAGATATGTAAAGCAAAGTTAAAACTAGTATATCACATAAATCTAATCTTGTATTTACAATCGTCATATGTAAGTGGGGCAACAGTATGTACTTGGTCAGACAGAGCAAACAGCATAAAATATACACTTTTCTTTGTAAAAAGGTAAACTGTATAGTTATTAAGGACTGCAGGATAATGTCACTAATTATTAGAGCGTTTAGATTTAAATATGGCAGTTAAGGCCGAAGAAAAATTGAAAATGTTAAAAACGCTGCATCCCTTGCAGCACTTTCCCCAAAATCTTTCTATTAAAATATGTTCTCTTTGTCATTGCTGTATAAGGCCTCTCATTTAGATTAAACAGCTCAACTGAAGGCATCCTTAATCATTATACAAAGGTTGTTCAGACAGTAAGGGCCAGGCTATTAATTAAAATAAAATATTATAGCCAAAACTTTAACTATTACGTTAGTTTACATTTNAACAGTTATCCCTCGAATTGAGGCACTAATCATAACAAGGCACCAGCTTTCGTAGCCTATCATCATATGACGTTGTTACCATTAAGCTCAGCCAATTATCCACTGCTGAATTGAGCTCGTCTTCATCCATAAAGTTTACGAGATGAAAAACGAACGATAGTCGCTCAAGCGGCTATAATTACTTTTACCTTAAAAACTTCAGACCTTGCGGACCTTCATGGATGCCAATAAGCTCAAATCAATGGTGGAGAACGGATTGAGCTCAATGGCGACAACCTTGTATGACGAGGGTCTAAGAAAGTTGGTGCCTCAATTCTGGGGGGCGACTAGGTAGAAAAATAAACTAGTGTAATCTTTTTTTTAAGGTAATCCCCTTTTTTTATTGCCCTTACTTTCCGAATGACTCTTGTACTTCTACGCTTCTGTATTTATTATTTTTTTTACCATATCTCACACTCAAGCCTTAATGTCACACAAATAGCAAGTCAATATTCTAATACATAATAAATCTCTCACTACTTNGATACTGTTTCAGTTACCACATAGCTGCCACANGTTCAACACTGTTCATTCAATACTGGCTTAGCTGCCTTCTGTCGCTGGTTATTACAAAAATGTAAGTCACAGTATCTTATGGAAATTTGCATGCACTCACACATTCTCGCTCACATTCACATGCAAACTTTCAACACTAGTCATGAAATAGAGCTGTACACAATAATAATATCAACACCATTNATTGCCTTTCCACTGTAACAGGATGCCCTGACGGAGACATTTCTATCTCTCGTTGCGCTCGAGATATTTTCACTTTGTCTTTTGGTGTTATTTCTTCACCTGTCTCCATGGCAAACATTTTCATTTTTTCTTTGAACGTCAACTTCTCTGGTCCTGGAGCAGTTTTCGATGCTATTAATTTCTGGTGCTGCTGTTCTGCTAGTCGACGTGTTCGAGGGTCCCTGTTGAAAAATACAATAGGTCTCTTAATAACTGTACTTACTACAGATTCAGAAAAAACAATAACTTCATGTTTATTTTATTTGAAAGTGGCCTTCAAAGGAAATTCAATTTCATTAAATAGTTCTTGTTATATAGTTGAAATTTGGGTAACTTAGGAGTATATTATTATGTGATTTCCATTATATCAATGTTTTTTCAGATACACTTTATAATGCCAAGCATTTCTATTGCAATGAATATAGCATTCACTATTATTTTTACTTGCCTGTATACTTCTTGGGCTCCAATAACTCCAGGAGTATTTCCAGTGTTGAAGCTGCCATCAGCACTCTTTGGCGTAGAAAGAAGATTTTCAGCTTCGTTAATAAAGTTCTGAAATAGGAAAAAACAGTAAAAGTAAATACGTTTGAACTGCCACTATAAGTGTTTTCAAAATACACATACTGCAGAACACAAGAAACTTCTTACATTTGGATCTTCAGACATNGATTCTGCTGTTGGTGATCCAACATCATGAAAGGAGACACGTTTTGGAGGTTGATCCACTTTCAACTGGTTCTGGTTTTGGTTGCGNTGAGACCCTTGTACCTGCTGGTTTGACATCACCGCAAACGACGAGCCACGTTCAGGTGGAGGTGGAGCCGAATGAGTCCCAGGTGACAGATGAGGTTCAATGCGGTGATCTCCAGTCAAGCCATTTGTCTGAAGCCCTCCATTGTAGGGTGGAGGTGATGTAGGTCCATTTGTGACAAGACTGTCTAATCTTGTAGAAGCAGCAGAAGTTGGTGGTGTTGGGCGACT
>KZ869793.1:36247-48163 GCA_003456935.1 Machilis hrabei | reverse complement strand
ACATACATATACATATATATATCATTTGTACCACAAGGAGTCAGCGGCGTGACGTGTGTGTTGCTGGTACCTAAAATTATGCAATCGGTTGGACTGTAAATAAATGCAAAATACGCATGGTTTGCAAACCGCGCTACTTCTTCTATAATGTTCTATAAGAAGTATCTCAATTTGCCAATGTTGCATACTTTGCATACTTTGCAGTCACACCGGTTGCATACTTATAGGCACCTGCAACACTCACACTACGCCAGTGCAACGAGATAAGAGTGGACCTGTGAAACTTGAAAGTAAATATCGTGGAAGTGGGTATTACGAATATTAAAAAATGATTGCAAATAATTTCACACAACAATTTAAGTCGAACTTTTAGATAATTACTATATGGTATCATTTGATTCCAAAGGTTTTAGGTTCGATTCTCACCAATGGCTGAGTATTTCATTGTAGTTTACAATCGCCTATCGAACCATCGTTATTCCTCGTTTATAGGAGATACAATTCACGTTGGTTAACCATCCTTAATTACATTGTCCATAGGCCACGCAAATGGTCAGCTATTATAACTTAATGATCGGGAAGATTTTGTATAAATTCCATTATATCGATGTTCAGCAGTAAGTGTCATATGTTTGTACAGGTTTAAAAAATAATTTGCGGTTAATTACTACATTACCAAAAGTGTTGAAGCAGCTCACATCTTAAGTTACGTATATGTATGTGTGCTTATGAAAATGTGTCTGTGTACAAACACGTTGATAATATATGCTTTGTAATCATAATAGTTGTTGAAACATATGAAGATGTTTGGAAAAATTGACATCAATGATTATTTAGTAACCGTACCTTCTATGAATTAAGTTTTAAATCTGTTTTGTTTTGCACGAATATAAAGTCTTACATTTCGTACATAACACATTTTGTTGTTAATATTTTAGAGTGTTGTTAATTTCCGCAACACTAAGACTACCGACAGTTTGCAATGCATAGCTTTCACGCTCGAACCCACACCTCAGAGTGAGCAACGCCGCACAAGACATGCCTTAGATCCCTCAGTTCCCGAACTGCCCACATATTACGAATTGTAGCGTAAATACAGAACACAAAATTATGTTAGAGTTTAGTGATGGATCAATAATCGTTAACTCTCCCAAACCGTTGCATCACATACGTTTATGTTCGTATAAACCTTCATCTTCTGTAATCCTATTTGTGTGCAACTTAGTAGTTCCTACTTTTAATATTAAAATATATACTGGACTGTATTTATCAAGGAAACACAGTTTGCCAACACTGAGTGCTAACCCTGGACGTCATTCATGGCGCGTAGAATGGAACGACATCTTCAGTAATTTTACAGCAATGACGAGGTTGAAATTTGGACCAAACGGTATCATTTAAAGTCGTTTCGAAGACGAGGGTGACCACTTTATCTGAATATCTGTATTTATAGCTTGCACAGCCGCTGAACACATTGCACTCATGACAATGCACCTCCTCGCACTAATATCGTTAGTTGAATAGAGCATTAGTTTCTGACAACACCAAAGCTCTGCACCCGTAAAAGGTAAATTTGTGGGGTATCAGTACTATCATGCGGACTCTAAAAGCATATCCTCTGGTGAATTAAATATTCACGTTTCATTTTCAACAATGACAAGTAGATATTATCGGACATTTCAGATAGGAATTCGTAGAATATCGTGCAGTTTAGTTGCTCTCGGCTCACTTTCATTCCCAGTCACCAGAAAGCGCTGCTGTGTGTACAACGTATGTGGGCCACTCTAGCTGGCACATGAACTTGGCATTTTGATATTAGCTGTGTTCATAAATTGGACACTGTACAAGTAGCACCAATTTGAAAGCCTTCAGACGTTTGTTTAATAAGACGAAACATAATAGACATTTTCGCCATATTCAAACACTAAACAAATTAGTCAGAAACAAATCTGTATATTTTAAGTTATTTAATTTATTACTAACAAGTTTCTCAATTCTCAACATAATTAGGAATAAAAAAAATCGTTTACGAACCCTTTTTCTATTTCTTATTAATATGAAACTAGCCAAAGACAAGTCATTCTTCTCACTCACTCCGAAATCGTAGGCCTTTTATACTTATAAAACTCCTGTTTTACTGTGCACATTAATATAGGCAAATGCCAGAGCTATACAGCAAAAACGTTGGTACAAAAGTCAAACACAATAAAACTTATTGGTCCTAACATGGCTGTTGCTATGGCAACAAAATAACACATACCTGAACGAATCACTGAAAAAAAAGCCGGGGAAAAAAAGCCGCGGAAAAAAAAGCCGGCACAATACAATAGCAAACGTTATATCCTCTTTTTGATCGAACCTTAACTTAACTCCACGCCACTGTAGATGCTTGAACCATGCAGACGCTGATACCTATGGATCGAATAGACGCTTGAACCATGCAGACGTACATTTTGGCCCTATTTATACTAAATTATAACTGGTGTTATCTATGGTGTTCAACTCAAATGACCTGGTGTTATCTATTACCTATTCCCATTACGTGACCTGAACTGACCTGGTTTGATAACTATTGCCCAATGATGTCACTTTCTTTCTAATTGGCTCAAATAAGCAAATACCAAATAACAACAATTTTACTGACAAACAAATTTTGTTCGGCTTTTTTTCCATCCCTTTTATTTTCTCAGGCTTTTTTTCCGGCGCCTTTTTTTCCAGGCTTTTCTTTTCGAGGCTTTTTTTTTACTCGGCTTTTTTTTTCCGCCTACGACCTGAACATGGTAAACGAATAACATTTTTGGGGTTTAAAAACATCCTGTCGAGGACCAAACACGTAATTGCTCATTCTGTAACTTCACTGTTAATTTGTTATTGTTACTAATGAATTTTGTTCACAACTCGTAAAGCTAACCTGACTGACATCTTCTGTACACCCCTAAAATAAGCAAGATTAATATGCATGTAGAACTATTATTAGCACGGAAACTTAATATTAAGTGTTAATAAATTTGATCCAGCTTCAGATTTTAGTCGTAGACACAGAAATAAATATAATTAGCGTATCAAACAACAAATTCCATGAACATCACTCAAACGGTTTTTTGAACTATTGTTGTATCAACGGAAACTATTAAAAGAAAATAGAACTTCCAAGTAAAAGGCACAGTCAAAACTTGTTTTCATCGTAGCATGAAATGACTATTACACGTACATGATCTTAAGTTGCTCTTATTTAAACCTTGGGTTCTAACATGTTAAGTGTAATACAGACCTCATAACTGTCGTAATAACACTTCACAGTAATTGAATTTTGCTTCGCACTTACCACGTGTTGGGCTATAAAACAATGACATTTAATCGATGGGACATCGCTTTTAACATGCCTCCTGAAACACGTCTATAATCATTCCTCATAGTGTTAATAAGCTCCAATCTAGCCTGTCTTTCTAAAATCTACAATTTTAAAATAACCACCTGAGTTTCCTACGCCTAAGTTACGCATGGTAACCTCCTATTTTTTTTAACTTGGATTAATACTAACCAGGAGAGGACACAGTACCATTAAGTCAGCATGTTGACTTGGTTTTCAATTAGGAACATAAATGAGAAAGATTCTTACTGTAGTTCACTGCTTACCTTGCCTTTTCAATCTGCTGTGATTCCCTTGTTCGTGCTCACGAGTATTCGCCAGTTGCTGCGAGTCCACATATATGCAGAATGACATGGCGATTACAATGAAGGCAACGCTTTTTGGCAGTGTTACACAAATCATGGTTGAACTGTTGACTCTTCTTACCCAGCCGCTAACAACGTCTGCTTTTTATAATCTGTCAAATACAAATGCGTGTTCTAGTTACTGTACACAATCGACGCACCCCCATTATAATCTAATAAGACGTTTTCATTCAATTAGAACATTTCCTTTGGCACAACTTCCTCCTTCAACCACTACCGGACTCTAATTGGTAATTATATCTGCTTATCACGTAACCACTGATTACACTTATTATCATTAGCCAATTATTGAGAGTTGTTTTCACTACTTTTATAATTTGTTATTATTGACAATAAATGTAGGTCAGACTTGCGTAGTGATGTCAAAAGATGAACAGGCAAGATATAAATCTTAAAGCGGTTAATCACCCCTGGTCATAAATGATCTTCCGGAAAACAAATTGCTCTATTTGCAGTTTTGGGGGAATCAACCCAAAAAATTGAGAATAGCGGGGGACATAGACCAATACCGTGTGTTTATTTTGGTACAAACTTTTCTAAAACTAGATAAGATCTAATAAGCAAGGAAAGCGCACATTCTGTTGGACACTTTTCTACATAACTAAACCTGACACTCAGAATTTGTAAGTTGCAAGAAGATTAGCAACTGCATATGAAAGATACATCCTTTTGTTATTATATTATGTTAAAGTTGTTTTGGTATCGTACATGCATACTGAGAAAATTAATTAATAGTACAATGCTACATTGTCTAACATACCACCACTAGTGAAGGTTTATTGGTCACTCAACAAAATATTTAATTAAAGGTGCTTTTTCAATTAATTAATCAAAATAAATTATTAACATCTATTTTCATGAAGCATACAGTCCATGTACATCGTTGGATAATGTAAACACTTAAAACACACGGGTAAATACCTACTTTCTACATTCCTTGCAAACAAATGAAAGTGAACTTCCAGCTCCCTCCCGCACACGTCTCATGATACCAACGACTACAGTTTTGACATTGGATCCATGGATTATTAAATAGAGCGTGTTTTTTTATCATGGTAATCGCCTTTACAACCTTTGCAGATGTTTTCAATGCCGGAAACTTATCCACTGTATCGCTGTTGTCACTGGTTGTCAAACTATTTCTGACCTTTATCACTTTTGATTTGTCTTTCTTGGTGCGTTTTGAGGTTGAAAGATTTTTTGCTTCTTTCAGGCGTTGTGTTTTGAGTTGTATCGTGTTTACAGTTTTATATTTTTTTATATTGATCGGTGAAGTTAAAATAGGCACATCTTTGACTTACGCTTTTTTGTGGTTCTAGAAATTGAAGGAACGCTCAGTATGTCACTAAACTTAACACTCGGTCCGGATCTCGGTTCTAATTGTTCTGCCTCAACCTCCTCAGATGCAGCATTGGCTAAGTTGTCTGTTTTTTTCAAGTTTATCGATGTCTTCTGTGGTATCAGCCTCTGTTTCATTTTCTCCAAAATTTGGTTCTTCTCTCTCTGTTAGTTCTGAGGGTCCATATGCAACTTCAGGAATAGCATGAATGTCAACTGGAAAAAAGTCCGCATGCTCGCAAACCATTGGATGCTACATCAACTGTTGCGGTTAACCTCCAAGCATTACATAAAAGCTCACCAAACTGAAGTTTCCCAATTGTCCTACCTGGATAGTTTTTTAACCACGTGTGACATCTTTCAGTGGTTTAAAAAGGATCTGTCAAGGGAAAAAAGTTACGCGAAGTTGTGTAAAAATACGTGCAGAATTTTTCTTGTAAAATGAAATTTAATTTCTATTCGAAGAAACTGTCCAACATACCAGTTTTGAACTCGCTCAACTGGCACACACTACACAGACCACGTGGTCACAAACAAAAAAGATACTGAGTTTGGGATTATGGCGCCTTTGGTTGTGTCTTTCACAAACACAGTGTGAGAAAAATGTTCCGATATGCCTACTTCGAAAACAATGTATGCAATTCAATTCCCATATTACATCAGCACATATTTCACTATGTGTAGAAGTGCAAGTATACACCTACCTTTGTGAAAGTAGACGCTTTTGGGTACAACAACAACTTCACTCGACTATTCACAGTCCACCGAAACTGTGTGTATTGCTGTCGATTGCCGGTGCGTTCATCTGGTGGTACAATGGGGGAACAAAATAAAGTGTCCAACATACCGGCCTGTCCAACAGATGTGCGTTTACCCTATGTGTAATTTGGTGAATTCAGCTTTTTTAAAACTAAAACTGGAAAATTCCCCAAATTAAACATAGGTACTATAGTTTGTTTCACCATTCGCTGAGACTGTGGTATAGGGCGCTGTTGCCATTTATGGCAAATGTAAGTGACGGAAAATTATTCGAAAAAAATATTTTCTTAATCAAAATTCAAAGTAGAATCTGAATATGACATTCATTAACAGCTGTTACTTTAAATTGTGTTTAAAAAATTGAAAGACATTATTTGGAACAGCTGTTAAATTCGTTGCAATTTTGCATTCCAACAATAAAAAAAGATATGTGTATTTGAAAAAAATTAAATGTGATCTACTTTGTTGGCAAATCAATTCTGTACACATATAAGCAATAAAATGTGTTCCATATATTTTAAAAATATTTACGAACACAAACTATCATACATTTTTTGAAGTGTATTGAAAAAAGTCGCGTCGGAACAACTTGTGTTCTATTACATCAGGTTAAAAGTTACAGCGGGAAAGTTGTTCGTCAAAGTCTATAACTGATTTTGGTGGCAAGTATGTACCAATAACTCCATCTGTTTCGTTTATTTTGAGATTTAAAAAAGTATGCCCGACCGCTTCCGTAATTCGTGGGCTCTTCACCATGAAGCGACTACACTACAATGTGCAGCATGCAGGCCACACATCACATTTTTATATTTTGGAATATTGTCCTGGAACAAAGCTAATGAATAAGTAAAGAGGGAAAGTGATTACGGCATACTTACATCTGCTACGAATAGATGTCCGATTGATAAGCTTAATTTGTTCTTAGATAATGTTTGAAGTTCTTGAAGAGTGATTGTGTGGAAACGTACTTGGTGTTATAAGCGATAGTGATTATTAAGTTTATTTTAGCTAAGTTTGAACAACACTGTTGTCATAATTATGTATTATTTTCAAATTTATTTTGGAGTGGGTGATCAAGCCGGAAACGTAAATGTGAACGTAGCCCACAACTTTCGCAGCAAAGAACGTGAAATTATTTTGGACGTTTTTAATTATTTTAATACAAGCTTCAGTGTTTCTCGGGCAGCGATAGAGACAAGTAAGGCGACAAGCTGTTCGAGAGGAAGTGTTTTTAGGATGCGAAGGGAGTCAAAAAGTGCAGTTTAGTTACACCATCTAAGAAAAAAACGAGAAAGAAGGAAAACAGAAATTCCCGTTTATTGAAATACGACAGCTTTGTTAAAGCCTGCATCCAAAATAAAGTGCATATTTTTTTTTACAAAATAGGCCACCTACATTGCACTTAATATTACAAGCAGTGAATAGTGCTCTCAAATAGCCTGTCGCCTTTCTTGTCTCTATCGCTGCCCGGGAAACACTGAAGCTTGTATTAAAATAATTAAAAACGTCCAAAATATTTTCACGTTCTTTGCTGCGAAATTTGTGGGCTGCGTTCAGATTTACGTTTCCGGCTTGATTACCCACTCCAAAATAAGTTTTAAAATAATAAGTAATTAATACAACAGTGTTATTCAGACTTAGCTAATAGCAACTTAATAATCACTATCGCTTATTAACACCACCAAGTACGTTTCCACACAATCACTCTTCACGAACTTCAAACATTATCTAAGAACAAATTAAGCTTATCAATCGGACATCTATTCTTAGCAGATATTTTGATTACGAAAATATTTTTTTCGAATCATTTCCCGTCACTTATATTTGCACACCATAAATGGCAACAGTGTCCTGTGCCTTTAGCATGGGGCCATAAGAGTCCTCCACAGTCTCAGCAAATAGTGAAACGGAGTATAGAGTTTAATTAGTTTTAGAAAAATGTACACCAGAGTCCGCGCAAGGCTATGTTCTATGCCTCTCGCTGTTTAATTTCCAGACATTGAACCATACAAGGTAGAAATAGAAGAACGTGTTGTCCGGAAGAATGTTTTTGTGCGCCAGTGATGAACAACTTTAATAAATATAAGTTTACAGGAAATCCCAGCATAGTTTCAAGGAGGACACACGATACACAACACATAACTTTTCAAACTGTGTTCTAATAGAAATATTTATTTTTTAAATATACAGTAAATATATTATTTCGCTTATACAGAAGTTGTGGGCCCAAGACTTTTCCAGTGAGTTACAAAAAGTAAACACCTTCCAGATATTCATGACAGACCGCGATTCAGGTTTCAAGAATGAACCACGCTGCTCCAGTCCTGAACGCTTTTGTGCATTCTGCTTGTAAAAATAATTTAAAAAACAGACAAACACAAATAACAACAACTACAAAAATAACTCAAAATTAAAACATCTGACACTAGAGTTACATCTCTGAAGTGCGATATATCGTGAGAGGTGGCTATTGTTCAATAGTGTTCGATAAAGCGTCAGGTTATGGTTGTACACAACTGGGATATTCGTTAAAAATTACTAAATATTGCATTTTTTGTCTCATTTTAATTATTACGATAGTATATTGGGAATAATCAATAATAAATTGTGTATGAACATTAACATACACGTATGTGTTGCTTTGACGTTACATTTCCGTTATTTCTAGAACGTGAAATAACGTAATCTTTAATCAGGAAGGGTAACATCAAATCTCTTAAGAGTTTGATGGTTTCACTTAGCTTTCGTCAATGGAAAAAACAAATACATATACAGCCTATTACTTTCCAGGTCAAAGTTTCTCTGTAACAAAACTACAAACAGGTAGAGTTTAAAAATACTGATATCGAGTTTCTAAATATCGATATAGAATTTCGAAACTATTGATATCGAGTTGCGTCAGACGACAAGGCAAACATCACAGAAACATAGAGATTAAACCCTATTTTTCGTGAATTATTTATTTTTATGTATGCAAACCAGAGAAATCCAGGTCTTTAATATACGAACATTCGAGGGCCTAACTTGGTAAGCACAATGTACGCAACACGAAAACCAATTGTTGCAGTAATTTTGTAGGGATGTGTAAATTTAGACAATTGTAAGTAGGTCTGAGTTTCGTGATTTTTAAAATATGAAAACGTGCATTTGTTCTCTTGTAGAAATCATAATAACACGTCACAATTTGGTTTAGCGGAGATTTTCAAATAATCAAAATCAGGATGGTGAACATACGTAGGTTGAATGAGCACATTTGCATCTACCTGAATGTTTTATGCCTCACTCAGCATGCACAACATTTCCTTCGTTTTATCCCATGTACCGTGTACTCTTGTTACCAAGAAGCTTGTTATGCAAAGCAGAACACGTCAACGAACCACAAGTGAATCAGAAATGTCTAACAGGTAAGATGTTAAGACATAAAGCATTATTGTCATTAAATTACAAATATATGCTATGATATTCTAACCCTGTTATGTTGGCTTTTTGTAGTCGTTGATGTGAATCTGTTGCGTACTGGTCAGCCAACGTCAGTTAGAATTACCATACTGCAACATCGAGATATGTGTAGAAACAATTTCGTTCCATTCTATATTTTAGATGCTGTCAGTATTTGCCGGTATCACATCACCTCATGTTTGTTATCCTCGGTTAAAAAATATTTATTGTTTTATCGTCTTCATCACTTGTCACTACAGCACTTTTATCCACACATATGGTATAGTAAAATTATTCGCATTCCTATGACCAACACTTAATATCTTCCACTAGGGCAAGGATCATTCACCTCCTACAGTATGTTATTACCTATAAGCAACTTGTTCTGTCTTCCCAACATTATTAGCATCACTAGCTGCACCAAATACAGCTGCTGATTTTAATGTATGTGGCAGGAGCACAGAGAATTTTACAACCCACTTTGTCTAAAGACCTATCCGATCTTCTTCGTCATCTTATATTCATCAATTCCCCTACATGTTCAGTTCCCACACCCACAACTTACAAATCACAATTGTTTAATACCTTCCAATATCTACCCATGACCTACTTTCACTTTTTATTTTTGTACTTACTTTTGATACACTCTTCGCTAGTTACCACTACTTCTTCAAATAATCATTCTACTCCAATGTCATAATTATTTCTAATGTTTCCCCTCAACCGTAACTGCATTTGAATTCGACTGATATTTTCTTATATACAAGCATCTTTCTTACTACACAAAAATAGCGTTAAAAACTCTGTCATCCTTTGAAACCACCATTGTGGTATTTTCTTTTATTTAAAAAGGCGTGACTGTCATTTTGTTCAAGTTAGCAGAGTGCTCAAAATCGATGCGCAGTCACACTCCTTTACATTCCAAAAGTGTGAAAGGTTGACACAGAAGGTGTAATGATCCCCATAAATGACAGAATGTTTCACGATATTTACTGGAATGCCTTATTGTTCATACAGTCAAGGCATAATATTCTGTCACTTTAGCTAATCGACATTTTTCTTCACATACGAGTATTTCACTCTTTATCGGTAACTATTTTTTTTTTAAATTTTATATATATTTTGCTGTGAAAATGATCAATGACATCCCCGAGCTCAGGACTTCCCGAATAAATGTGCTTTTACTTTTTCTAATATAGACCGCAATGGCAAATAAGTTATACCAAGTTTTATAAAAACATGAAACACCAACCACGTTTACAGCAAACAAATACACATTTTCTCGCCTTTGCCTAATATCATGAACTATTCATTATTACCAAGCTGATTTTGTAGAGCACAACATATCAATGTGCAATCTAGAGTGGGTTGCTGTAATCTGTAAGGACACAATTTCTTGTTTAGAAAGTCATTAAACATCTTAAGTGCAGGTTAAACTCATTAGTACTCTCCGTTCACTTTTTTGTAAAATAATACGTGAACACTTTCTTTCGTTTTCAAGAAATACAAAATATATTTTTTTTAAATCACTATTTAATTCAACACATATTCATTTGTTTTTTATTTGTTTACTACATTTATGTTCAACAGTTGGTAACAGTGGAATGCTCGCTTCCTCGGCAGGTTTCGGGTTCAAGCCGACTCTTTGCCTTGATTATGAAGGGTGAAGTACAACACTTTAAGGTATGATCGCAGGAATTTGATAGGAGGAACTGGGTCTCAACGATAGTTGTTCGATGTAAAAAGAATCTGCGTTAGACCTATGATGCATGGGCGCCCGGCGCCGAATTTCAAAATTTACATTGGGTGGTCTAATTTTGTCTTGCACAATAATCAATTATATTATTACTGTTTTTAAAGATTTTTGAAAACGGTGGTTCAGATATTTTACTTACGCTCTCTTGCTACATAACCTATAACGTCGTCTACTTGGTGCTTGCCCTTTAGCATATCGCAGAATGATAAACGTTTCACTCTGTATTTAAAATAAAAATGCCAGTAAACATATTCTCTCTTTTCAGCGTGTTGCCTAAGCATATATTTTACCCTTAATTTTCTCAGAATATAGTTATTTAGGAGGTACTACTCCTTAACAGGGAGAAATGTTGGTATTAGAAGTCCATCTGCTTTCTGTAAGATCGAGGTGTCAATAATAATTAATAAATTTAATATATGGAACAATAAATGAAATAAATAAATTTACAGGTTTTTAAATTTAATTAACATGCTTGTTTTTATAAAATGGAGATATTCATATTACTTTACATTTCCATCACAGCATTAGTCATTTTAAATACTAAGGCCACATTTGTGTGAAATTGTTTGATGAAACAAGTATACAGTATAAAGGGCTTTTTAGGGATTAGAGGTTTCCTTTTGACTTTTAGAAAGCGAAGGAAGTCAGAGTGAATGAAAAGTGCAGAACGTATTATGGACATTAGTTGTAATTTAAATTCTAACAAAATTAACATATAAAATAAAATAAAAACTGTATACATTTTATTTTGAAAAACAAACCAATGTAGTGACATTGGGTGCTCGAGCACCGAAGCCAGTGGCGGATCCAGAGATATGCTTTGGAGGGAGCGAATATAATATTCCCTACAGTACCAGCATCGATTCTGTCATATCCAAACGAAGCGTAGC
>KZ869792.1:0-40049 GCA_003456935.1 Machilis hrabei | reverse complement strand
CCTATTGTCGACTTCAATGGAGTACTATCCCTCGTCATCAGAAATTGCATCTGAACAGGAAAATAAAAAGTTCTTGCCATCTGTTTTGCAACATTTTTTTGATATCATCATTGGTACTAAAGCATGTGATTTAAAGATTTCCATTGGACACGCTTTGGTGCAAGCTTCAAGACCCAGATCACTTATAAGTCCAATCCTCTTTGGTGTTGGTGTGCAGCTTCATCGAGACTTCGGTTCTCGTTTACTTGTAGATGAGCTTCACAGACTTGGATTTTCCGTATCGTATGATGAAGTAAAATAGTATTTGCATTCTGCAATAATGGACAGGACACCAAATTTTGAAGTTCCACCAGGTCATTTCTGTCAGTGGATAGCCGATAATGTGGACCACAACATTGCTACAACCGATGCTAGAAAATCTAGAGATAGGAAGGATTTTCTTACATTACTTCAATTTTTGGAAGATCACAATGCATTGAGCTACATAATATTTTCAGTGGGTTAGTAGACAGTGAACACAAGGTAACTGCAGATGAAGCTAAGTTAATTGGACTTGGAATCCAATCCAAACTGACTGGAAAAGCTTTCAATTCTGTTACCATGGTTAAAAAGGATCAAGCTGTCACAATGAAGATATTAAGAAAAGGTATTGTCATTGACGGAGCTATTCAACATATTGATACAGGACTCCTCACCCAGAAAATGCTGGTATGTTTGTCTGTAAATCCTGATCTGCAAAAATTAAAGGAGATCTTCGATTATGAATTATCTATACTTCCTCCGTCTCAATTTGATCCAGAAACTCAGTTATTGAAAAAAATGACAAATCATCATTGCAAGAACTTTGGATGACATAGCAACTAGTTTGAATTACAAGTTACCTGCGGACGGGGGTGCACTACTACACAAATTGCCATGGCCAAAAACTGGGAAATTTTCAGATGTGTTACAACTATATAGCAGTCATATTGCTAAGCAATATAAAGTTGTGACAATTGTATTTGATGGCTATGCCATCTCCAGTACAAAGGTTGTAGAGCATCAGATTCGCACAAAACAATCATCAGTAACAGTGAAATTTACTGAGAGCTCTCTACTTCTTATTCTTATTGGCAAAGGACCCTTTCTTTCTAATAATGGAAATAAACAGTGCTTTATAACCATGCTTGGGAAACACTTAGAAGCGATGCTACAGATGATGCTGACACAGTTATTGTAAAAACAGCACTGACCTTGGCAGAAGAAAAGCATGTAACAGTTGTTGCTCACGACACCGATATTCTTGTACTTTTGATTTACCATAATACACGAAATATTTGTTTGCAGTCATCTACGTTCAGTGATAAAAAACGTGATATTAAATCGATGCAACATGTGCTTGGCGAAAAGGGATGCAACATTATTCTCTTTTCGCATGCTTTAACTGAATGCGATACCACAAGCTCCTTATTTGGTAAAAGTAAATCGGCAGCATATCGACATTTTTGAAAATGTGAGGAATTTAGCATTTGCGCTACTCTGTTTGGATCAGAAAATGCAAACAGAAAGGAACTCAAAGATATTGGCACCAAAGCATTGGTACGGTGGAAATCCAAAGACAGAGACTCTGAACCTACTACGATATAATATCTAATTGAAAAAAATCACAACTACCAAAAGTGAATTTAATATTGCAAGATTGCCACCTACAGAAGATGCTGCTGTTCATCATCTTCTCCGCGTACATTTACAATGTCTTTGTTGGAAAACTATGAACACCAATATTGCCAATCCCGAAGAGTGGGGTTGGAAAAAGTAGGAGACCCACATGAAATGAGCCCTGCACCAGAGTTATTACTAAACATGATCCGCTGCACCTGCAAAACGGATACATATGAGCCGTGTGGTGGTGGTAGATGTACGTGTCGANGTTATGGTGTGGAATGTACTGAGATATGTTGTAACTATACTGGTAGATATTGCACAAATAGTGCACTGAAACAAAGTGATTTAGAAGAAACTGAAGAAGTCTATTAGATTTAGCTTTTCTCTTATGTAAGACGTAAAATTGATGAAATACATATGCATTTGTATTATAAAATGCATTTTGATTAATAAAGATATGATTTTCAACACTGCATAAGCTTTCAGTTTTTCGGACACTATTTTGTTATTTATTTTTATTTTTTAAAACCAATATGATAATCTTTTTCAGCATGAAATTTTCCATAATTTGATACCACACACGATTTTTTTTATGATTTGTTAAAAAAAATTCAAGATGGCGGCCAAAAAAACGTATTTTGCACACTCACATTTTTCTAGACTTTTAGTATGTCAAACAGATACCAACAACGAACTAAAAAAATCAATCTCCGTCTTTGTGGGAATTAGTTCCACCTATCACCAATTTTTTGCATATATCTACTGTACTATATGCCAACATCAGTTCACGTGATTTTCATTCATGGTTACGGTGTAATTGAAGATTTTCCGTTGTCAATTGGCCGGTTATCCGAAATGCAGGAGAAGCCCGAAACAAAGACATTAGACGTTACCGCGAAAACTTTTCTCGAAAATACTCTCATGCGAAGGCTATGAGAGATGTCTTTTATCGCCCTCTAACATCTTCAGATCCCCTTATTTCCAGTATGCAAGATAACAAATATTTTGACGGCAAACTGTTGCCACCCGAATTTTTAAATCTGTTACTTCCTATGTCTGTTACTGTTAATAATAATGTAGATAGCGACATCAAAGCGAATAATGTATTAATGATTTTGACTTTTATTAATATTGTTAAATAAAAAACTTTTGTATATTGCATTTTCTTTCATTAATTCAAAGTCACTGACCCCAAAAACTCTTTGAAATCTCGTTGTGTCATGGGAACAATAAGGACACCCTGTTGAAACAATAACTTTGACATTGTTAGGGAATGTCTGAAAGTATACTTAAATTAATATTTTGTAACTCAGCTTACATCATTAAATACGAAGCCGCAATTTATAAAGTTATATAATGCATTCCAAGAATAAGTGTTAATTTCAATTATTTATTGCATATTGACAAAGTCATTTTACCAAGGCAAAGTCGAGAATGACATTTTAATTAAAGCTAGTTAATACTAACATTTCGCGGTTAAGACCAAAGACAAGCAGCCTCGACTTTCGTGAGATTAATTGGAATAAACAGGAAGTGAGGTCAGCGATAAGAATTTTTTAGAACTCACCAAAATGTGAATAGAAGCTTCTCTAATATTTAACATACAGAGTGCGTGTTTGGGATTATCCCTCTGGTGACTGTTAGCCACCTGCGGTCCTTGGGCTATTCCGCCCTCGGGAAAAAACACACGAACATAACAGCCTTACTAATAACTGTAAGCAGGATCTGGTTAGATAAGGTTCAATCAAGGTGCACATAACCTTCGATACTTCCGGAGTTCAAATGACTAAAAGAGAGATGTTCAATATCTAACACACGAAGTGAGCACACAGAGAGTTTTCAGAGTTCGCCACATTATGGTGTAAAAAAAAACTTCCCTCAACCATACCGAGTTCTCAGAGGGCGCCACTTTACGGTGTGACACCCCTTCCATCCTTTCTCGGGAATTACCAGCGGATATGGGAAACCCAGGTATGTACAATAAAAACATGTACACCCATTGACGTCACAGTATCATTCATCTCTGTTTGGAGCGATACACGGTAAGGGCCCAGCCTACACAGGAAGTGCCCCTCTATAAAAAGATCGCCCCACAGGGCCATTAGGTCAGAAGGCGGCCAGGGACCACTTCGTGCACAGAGACATCAGCGACGCATCTTCTAGCCACCTACAAAGTGACCAGGCAACAGCCGACTTAGACGGTAATCATGGCTATGCCAACTATTTGATTACATTATTAGTTCCAATGACGTAAAAGTGATTATTTAGCTGGATAGTTATTGCCAGTAAATACAGTTACTATTACGTTTGATTTTAAGCTGACAACTTGATTAATTATAAGGTGTACAGTTTGTTATGATATGAATAAATATAAGGCGTATTGTTTAAAAGTAGATATGTCTTAGGAATATACTCTAATGAAACTAGATGTGACTATGTATAATATAGATAAGAACAGAAATAAACGTCAGCTTATATAAAATCTGAATGCTTATTTTGTCATTAAATTACCTGCCTGTGTGTCATGTGTTTTGCTGAGACGGTCATGGCCCTTGCTATAATGAAACCTTTCATAAAGTGCAAAGGGAGAAAGTAATTTAACCCCCCTTCACGACGGACATCGTGAGAAGCATGGTGTAGGTGCCTTTGGCATGGTATTTGAACGATACCCACTCACAAAATAATTACACTTATGGCACAAATGAAACGTCAAAATATTGGGTTTTAAAATATTTTAACTTTGCAGGACTATAAATGTGTGACACGATCTATTATTATAGTGTATCTATGGTGTACTATGTGTGTATGTGTTGCTTGATAGCATGGATGGTTTTAGACTATTTAAATGAGGTTAATAAGTCTGAAATAATCTTTCAGCTTAACGATACTCATTACCGAGTACCGATGTTAGTGTACCCAGGGTTATAGTATAACAAGTGTAGACTGTAAAAAGTGACTAAACGAAATAGCCTAAATGCTAAAGATAAAGAGAGGTAAGCCATCCCAGTTAGCTAAAGACCAGCTAGGTAGCACAAACAAAGGTGCGAATGAAAAAATAGATGATACTAAAGTAAATATTTTAGTAATTAGAAGCAAGGAAAACTTTGATCTGCTTAGTAGATTAGCAGATAAGTAGAAAAACAATTGACTTGAAACTTTTGCAAATGTAAAAGGAAATGCCATTAATAGAGTGTACGATTTCAGATACGATAATTTTGACTCCCCAAAAGTGTGCGCAATGGTTTTTAGTGATACTGATATTTGAGTTACGTATTCCGTTTCATGTCATTATAGGATTACAGCAATTATGCTGTTGTGAGTTAACCCATATATTACGCAAGTACTTAGAGAACCCATTGGTTTTTTAGAAACTACATAACGTAGTGCTGGTTACTGTAGAGTAAAACAAACGATTATTTTTAAAACAAAAGAGCAAGAATGCCTAACATAACAGAAACTCGCAACCAATGTACGGTTAGTATAGAGACAAAAAGCGGTGTAATAGTGACTCCTCCTATGTTCGACGGTATAATTGATCCACATGATTACATAAGAATGTTTGAGAAGCATTCTTCCATTAATTTGTGTACAGATGACGATAGGGCTAGATATTTTCCTAACAGGAACGACAATTAAATGGTACGATACCATTATAGCCGGTCTAACTGCTTTAAACTGGCCAGACCTAAAAAGCAAATTTTTGCTGCCTTTTGCAATCAAGGATAAGAAGAAATATGGGCCATTAAAGTGAATCGGGAGGGATGTATTTCTTTGATATGAAGTTGCTATTAAGTCGCGTCAATCCTAATATGTCTGACAGAGATAGAGTGAGGTATGTAATAAAGGGACTTTTGCCAATTTTAATAGACCGAATCCTTCCATTGGAGGTATCTACTCCTGAAGACCTGTTGAGAAAGATACTACTTTTTGAAACAACTAATTTGATGGCTAGTAATAGGGCAAGAAACGCAGAGTTGAACCAAGCAACCGCTTCATTCTCAAGAGGTGGAGGAAACTTTAAACAAGACTAGATGAACTAAATAAAAAGTTCGACACACTTTTGAAAATGGAAAACAAAGTGAGGCTAGACCTCCTCCATTTTTTAAACGACAGTACGGAACACCACCACGAAATATGTATTCCGTACCACCGTATAGAGGATTCACATATCGTAGAGAATTTGTGCACGAAGAGAGTTTGTGCCACAAAGAACATTTGTTCAGAGGCAACCCCAAGATAACTATTGAACAAACTGTTATGCGCAACCAGCGCCACGATATCAGACCCCAAACCGATTTGCAAGGATGCAACCAGTCGCGAATAGTCAGCCTAGAGCTAATGAAAAATCTAGAATTTACGGGCAAATGGAAACTCCCAGTAGGAATACGCAGCTAAGTAATTAAAATGACACCAATCCCGGCCAACGGTGACTGACGTTTAATAGAGAGTCTTGGACGTCAGATGGATGTATTATTTGCTACCGATGTTAAAAAGGGGCCACATAGCAAAGGACTGCTACGTAAATCTAAATAAGCAGCAAAAATTCAGAAAAATACCCACGTGAAAACTAAACCAACCCAGACAGAGTAGACGCCTACTAAATGTATTACATCATACGTGTGGAGAAACGGTAATTATACCGGTTACTGTAAAGGAACAGACGACTCACGCTATGTTAGATACTGGAGGCAGTCTCTCATTAATAAGCTACGAGCTGGTTAAAGGTAAAAATTTAATTGTGGGGACTAATGATGAACAAATACGGGCAACTTCAGTATCTGGAGAGTCATTAAGGTTAAAGGAAGGATAACTCTAAATATAGAGATAGGCCTCATGAATTTAAATGACATTTGATGTTGTAGAAAGTGTATCATGGAAATGCATTCTGGGTTCAGATTTTTGTAATGAATATTTTGCTGAGTTTAGTTTTAAGAGGAAACTAGTAGCTCTAGAAAACCTAGATGGTGAGCGAGCAGTAGTTCATATGCATATGTGGAGAAATGGAAAACGTAATAAATTAAAAGACAATGAAGCTTTACAAAATGGCAACTCTAGCGATACTAGAATTCTGTCCCTGGACATAACACCTATAATAAAAACCAGAACAGACAGTGACATTAGTAATAATATAAGCATTAAGAAAAATAGCAACGGAAAAGTTCCAACGGTGAATGACGCAGTTGAAGTCGAGTGTCAAACGGATGTAGAATTACCGCCCTTTACCACTTCCTTTGTATAACTTCCGGTTTTGGCAGGTATTGAGGAAAAGAAGTCTCTTTAAATGAAGTCAAGGCGAATAAAACACAGGATGTGGACATGATTGACTTAGTTGAAAAAAAAGTCAAACGAATAATACAGTACATTTTCAAAGAGTACCTATTGAGATCTCAGTTTATAGATATTGAAGTGAAAGACGACATTAATTGAACTTCAGTAATNTACTTGGAACCTAATACAGACCTATATTCAAGAAAGAAATTATTAGTTTTAAGTTGAATTATGGATAGAGGTTGTAAGCAAATAGCAGTGTCAAATTTTCCTCAGACACCAACCTTGTTAACCAAAGGTTAGTTGCTACCATTAATAAGGGATGACACAGAGATGGAACCCGAGGATAGGAATAATTGACACAGATGATGCAAAAGAATTTCAGGTAGAAAACATACAAATTGGTCCTGATGTAACCGACGAATAGCGTTCCAAATAATATACCTAATTGAGAGTATTAGAGATATGTTCACATTTAGCTTTCATGATATGCGAGTGACAAATACCATACAGCATCAGATAGATACAGGAGATGTCTCCCCCATTAAAAAGCATCCCCACAGGGTGGCCCACAAAGAGAACGAAATTATTCATAAACAAATTGCAGAACTTTTATCTGCTGGAATAATAGTTCCGAGTTCAAGTGCTTGGGCGGCACCTATGATACACGTAGATAAGAAGAATACTAATACTAAGCGTATAGTCCTGGTTTATAGATCTCTCAACCAGATAACGAAAGAAGTTTCTTTCCACTTCAGGTAATAGCTAATATATTGATCTACCTAGATGGAGCACGTTTTTTCTCCACACTCGATTTGTATTCTGGATGTTATTGAATAGAAGTGAAACCAAAGAACAGAGAAAAGATTGTCTTTGTTACGGCAGATGGTTTATACGAATTTGCACGTACGCCAATGGGTTTGCGAAATGGGCCATCGACATTTCAAAGGTGTGTAAACAAAGCAATCGAAACGTGGCAGTACAAAAACTGTCTTGCCTATTTAGATGACATAAGTATCTTTTCCGAATCGTTCCAAGAGGAACTAGAGATCCTTAAACAAGTTTTTCGTGTGTTAAGAGAAGTTAATTTATCTTTGAAGCTTTTTAAGTACCACTTCTTTTTGTCAGAAGCCGAAGGTTTGTCACCAGATGAAGAAAAACTTGGGGCAGTGAAAGATTTCCCTGTGCCTAAAACAGTGAAACAAGTTCAAAGATTCGTAGGGTAATGTTCGTATTACCGACAGTTCGTAAAATACTTTAATAAGATAGCTAGACCTCTGATAGATCTTACTAGAAAAACTTTACCATTCATATGGAATGAGAAAAGGCAACGAGCCTTCCAATATTTGAAAGAGAAATTGCTAACAGCACCAGTGCTGGCCCATTTTGACACCAATGAGGTACATGAACTTCATGTAGACGCAATTGGATTCGGAATTGGATCAATACTACTTTAACAAGAGAAGGATAACAAATTTCATCCAGTAGCCTATAATAGTAGATCGTTAACACCCGCTGAAAAGAATTACAGCACGTCAGAACAGGAACTTCTAGCGATAGTTTGGTCTTTCGGATATTTCAGACCATATATTTGCAACTTCCAGTTCGAGTCATAATTGACTACATGCACTCTGCTTTTTAAAGTCTATGAAAAACCCAGAAGGTTGATTAGCAAGGTGGGCTCTGAAATTGAATAACTATATCATAGATATTATACACAAGTCTGGTNCTCCACACACACACATGGATTGTTTATCTAAAAATCCAGTCATACAAGGTAATAAAGAGACGAACAAGAGGCTCTAGAAATACCTACATATTTGTTAGAGGCAACCGATATTGCAAAGTTACAAAAGTAAGATGAGAAACTAACGAAATTATACAGGAACTTCTCACTGTACCGAAAGAAACAACAACGTAGAGATAAAGCGACACTAGATAAGAAACGTCTCTATGTAGGTTATTTAGTACTGGTACAAGTATTGAAAACGACGAAAGTAAAATCCAAGAGGTTTTTCCACCCCTTTCACAGACCATATAAAGTCATTAAACAGAATTCGCCCGTGAATTACCGAGTAAAACTAGTGAAAGGTAGAAACCCCACTACTGATGTGGTACACGTCTGTAGAATGAAACCATTTACCCACCAAATGAGTGGACACCAGAAGAGCATTAAGAGTGTTGAAAGTCCTTGCCTTAAACAATTTCAAAATGACGATTAAGATGAACATTGAAAGTGTTAAGAGAGAACACAGATACTATGACTTAATATGTGATGAAAATTATGTGGAATATTAAGATATGCATATCAAAAGAGTTAGTGAGTAAAAGAGCACACGCAGGTATAAAGAATACAGTAAAGGGTAGAAAATTAAGTAAATTTAAGAAAGGGTAATGAAAGAAAGTTATAAAAGATCTCGCTTACAAACGGTACCGTAAAACAAGTAAAATATAAAAATAACAAAAAGAAGTGTAATTAAGATAATTAATTGTATTCGTATAGAATTGATCTCCCCGTACACTAGGATACAGTTGAATGTCTTAAAACAGCATTGAAATTACACAAAATGCATGCATAAGAAATATATATAAAACACAGCTTAAAGCGAAGCTCCAATAACAGCAATAACCTTGCAAAGAGATTGGAGGTATATTATATTCTTTCATATATTTAAAAAATGATGTTGCAAAATACCCTATAAAAGAAATTAGATTGTTTTTAATTAAAAATGTAATTAGTGGGAATTCTTTAGATTAATATCGAGTTAGAGTAATAATAGTATAAGTGTGCAGTAAATGCTAGAAAAAAAGTAGAAAGATCCATTACGACCGTAATACGATATTACGACTGAGTCATTAGGGAGTGATGATAATGGATTTAGGCTGAAAGGTGTCACTACAACGAATCATTCGCATCGAAAATCATATAAAGTAAATATACTTTCATGCTAAGAAGTACCTGGTTAAGAAGCATAGATGAGTGACAAAGGAAAATATTTCTTTCAGAAATGCTAAATTTTCATTTCAAATATCTGTCATTGTTACCCATCGTGTTGTCATGGGTCAATGGAGAAGAAATATTCAGGCACAAATTACCCGTAAACAACATGTCATTACCCGTGAAGGTTAAATCCGGAGTATATTGGAAAGCTCTGCCAAATGCTATTGTTTACAAATCTACAGTGCCTTTGATTGTTGAAGCTACACTTTGTACTGAACTTTGGTCAGTCATGTGAAACGGAAAAAATGTATCGTTGTAGTGTAAGCTTGTGTGTGTCATTTTGTAATTTTTACCCATGTGACTCTGTATAGTAAGGCACCGGGCCGTCACTCCTTGCTGTTTGCCTCCTTAAAGGGACCGATTTTACATCGTAATTCGACTACGAGTTCTCTAGGATTGGCGGAGAAGAAGCCGGGGTTTTCCTATATAAAGAGAGGGCAGCTCAAGAGTAGGATTTAGTTGTACGACAAATTGTGTCGCTTTTGTATGCACCAAGCTGCAGGCTGGTGAGTGCTTTGGCGCTATGAGTGTTTCTACACGCATAAGTTGAGCTTAATTCTTTATTTTTATCAGAGTTGTAATTGTTATGTTCTTTAAACTACTGCATGCCGAAAAGGGTGTAAAATTCTGCAAGGTTAGTTAATACATGCTATTAATCGGTATAAAATGTTTTGTATTTACCGGTAAGGGAACCTTAAGCATTAAGGCCGCAAATGTAAAAGATACATTTATTCAGACTCATTGAGTGTTGTAAGTGACTATTTTGTAAGTTGGAGGAGAAGTGGAAGTTTGTTAAAGACTGAAGTTAAGCGAAAGGTTGTAAAAGTAGGAACAGTGGATAAGTGAAAGAGTCGCTATTAGAAATCCTAGAGCAAATTTCAGAAAACTATTGATTTGGACACTGGTGCTATTTGTTGTACGCTTCAGTAATTAATACGCCTGATTTTATCACGTTGCAACTTACACGTACGGGATGTTTTTGGCTACACCGGCTTTGAGATAGACTCATCATCTCCGTGTGCCAGTATGCCGTTTCCCCTAGATCTGTACCTCGCTTTCGTCCGGTGGTGAGAGAGATTGGTTCCGACCTTGGCACTCAAAAGGAGGCTTCCGTGGACGAAACACTCCATTCTTCGGATTTATTAAGGTAACCCTAGGGTAACCTAGTTACTAGATATTGGACCATTCGGCACTACCAACAGTTGCTTAATTACGTTTGTAGTGGCAGCCTGCAAGGGTGAGGGATTTTTTTCATAAACCGGTATGGTTGCTTCAAGAAGACAATCATAAAGAAANAAATTAAGAAAAGACAGACGTTTTGATTCGCACCGTGGTTTTAAAAGGGATAACAACCAATGTTGAGGGCTTCGGCTGTCTTATTCTATTAGATCTCGTAAAGTGATAAAGTTTAGTTTTGTGATTAGAACTAGTAAAGTGATAACGTTTAGTTTTGGGATTAACGCGCATCAGGTGTTATATCTAGACTTCACCCTCAGTAACGGGGAAAAGCGTTCGTGTTCGCTCGAATGAAATAAACTGTAAAGCAGAAGTTGGGAAAAAAGACGCTTGAAAGGAAGGAAACTGAAGTTATTCGAGGGAAGTAAATAATCACGTTGGAACTCAGTAAAGGTTGACAACGCGTGTGCTGTGACCTTGAAGATAGTAAACCAGCAATTGTCGTGTTGGGGCCGTGTACCTGACCTTCCCTTTTGTGGGAATTTGTTGAGTGTTTAATCAATGAATGGAATGACGCAAGTTGTGGATGTTTATCAAAAGTTAATTGTTGATACTTCTGTTCGGGAGAACCCGCTTTGTGCTTTGTCAGCTTTCGCTTGGGAAGTTTAAGAATGTACAGAATAAATGTAGTAAACGCATTGCGGGTAAATAAGGCGAATGCCTTTGGTTGAGATTGTGTTTAATCTAGTAGTATAGTATTGAGGAAAATCTGACGCTATTTGTTTTACCGCAGAAGGCTTGATGGTACTTAAGTCATGCACCTAAAGTCTATCAAGTTGACATGTCACAGAAGGACTTGGCATTGTAAATTTTGTGTCGAGCGTAAACGTCAATATATTGATAATAAAATTGTGAAACGAAAGAACTTTGTTGTCACCATTTACTATCCTGTTCCCTGATCATTGAATGTTTTGTACACACACCTCAAAGGTACGTCTGCAGGGTTGTTGGGCTACCTGCTGTGTTTTTATTTCTTTATTAGGGCACCAGAGGGAAGTATTTGACAAATTGTGTGCAGCCAATCTTCGTCTAAATTTGGATAAATGCAGGTTTTGTGTTCCAGAGCTTCACTTTTTGGGACATGTGGTGGACCGCGAGGGACTACATGTGGATCCAGAGAAAGTAGAGGTAATTGTGAATTATCCTCAGCCTAAAAAGGTCAAAGAACTTAGACGGTTCCTGGTGATGACGGACTGGTTCAGACGTTTTGTGCCGCGCTATTTGGCTCTTATGAAACCGTTATCTTTTCTGCTGCAGAAATCGACACATTGGACGTGGAAAGAAGAGCAGGAACAGGCCTTTAAAGTTTTGAAGAAGGAACTTTAAAATCCTCCTATCGTAAGGTGCCCTGATTTTGAATTGCCATTTGAGGTGCATTCCGAATCCTCGGATTTCGCCTTTGGAGCCATTCTACTACAGTGCCAGGATCAATGTGAACATGCGGTAGCATACACCAGTAGAACTCTAACTCAGCAGGAGTGGACGTTTTCAACCACGGAGAAGGAGTGCCTTGCTGTGCTATGGGCCGTCGAAAAATTTCGTCCCCACCTTGAAGGATATCACTTCACGGTCGTGACCGATCATCATTCGTTGAAATGGCTTTGCAAACTTAAAGGACCCCCATGGGCGGTTAGCAGGATAGACCATGAGGATGCAACAATTTGATTTTGATATAGTCCATAGGAAGGGTGCTGTCCATCACGTTCCTGATGCCTTGTCCCGAATACAAGTGAATACTTCTTCATTACTGGCCAGGGTGAAGAAGGAGGCCGACGCATGGGTACAGGACTTCAGGGAATGATTAGAAGTAAACCCTCAAAAATACTCTGACTATAGTGCCCAGGATGGGGTGATCTTCAAGAAAGTAAGACAGTCGAACAAAGTATTTCATCGGACGATTGGAAGATTGTCGTCCCTCCGGCTTTCAGGAGACGGATCCTGGAAGAAGTCCACGACGCCGCCACGGCTGGACATCTATGTGAACAGAAGACAATTGCTCGGTGTATAGCAAGCTATTATTGGAATGGCATGTACCGGGATATAAGGAATTACGTGAAACGATATGATATATGTCAACGCTCTAAAACTTTGCCCGGACCTCCAGGAAGTCTGATGTCCTCACCGAAATTATCGGCCCCGTGGAAAATGGTGGCTACGGATATTTACGGCTCACTGCCACGATCTTCCAAGGGATTTACCCATATTTTAGTGTTTGTGGAACTTTTCAGTAAGTGGGTGGAGATGTTTCCCCTACGGAGGGCTACCGCGGACAATGTAGCTGAGTGCTTCAAACAGGATATATATCGTTTTGGGAGCCCGGTTTTGGTTTGTGACAACGGAGAACACAACGTTAGTCAGATATTCTCTAATGTGGCTCAGAGATACGAGGTTACTATAAGGCATTGTGCATTATACCATCCTCAGGCCAACACTACTAAAAGAGATAACAGAACTTTGAAAAGCATGTTGATTGCTTATACCCAAGACCAAAGGAAATGGGACAAATTTTTACCGGAATTCTCCTACGCGTTCAGAACCACGACTCAGTCTTCCACAGGATACACACCCGCTTTCCTGAACTACAGAAGAGAACTGCGATTACCTCAGGATATATCGCGACTGGTGTACCGACCTGTGGAAGAAGTGGAGTTTGATTTTCCGGGTACGCATATTTCAAACTTAAAGCCTGCAATTTTGGGGTAGGTGAGTTGGTGTTGAGGAAAAGTCATCAGCCTTCTTCGGCTTCAGAGCATTTCTCATCCAAGTTGGCTCCTCGTTATCTGGGTCCGTTCAAAATTAAGAATAAGGTGNGTCGCAATATTTACGCCTTGGAAACCATGGACGGGCAAGCTGCCGGTCGATGGCTCATGGATCAATTGAGGCCTTATGAACAATAGTCGGTATTTTTAATATACCTAGATTTTCCAAACCAAGGGTAAGAGGGGTCTGTACTGAACATTGGTCAGTCATTTGAAATGGAAAAATGTATTGTTGTAGTGTAAGCTTGTGTGTGTCATTTTGTAAGTTTTACCCATNTGACTCTGTATAGTAATGCACCGGGCCGTCACTCCTTGCTGTTTGCCTGCTTAAAGGGACCGATTATGCATCGTAAGTCGACTACGAGTGCTCTAGGATTGGCGGAGGAGAGGCCGGAGTCTTCCTATATAAAGAGTGGGCAGCTCAAGGGTAGGGTTTAGTTGTACGACAAGTTGTGTCGCTTTTGTATGCACCAAGCTGCAGGCTGGTGAGCGCTTTGGCGCTAAGAGTGTTTCTACACGCATAAGAGGAGCTTAATTCTCTATTTTTATCAGAGTTGTAATTGTTAGCTTCTTTAAACTACAGCATGCCGAAAAGGGTGTAATATTTTGCAAGGTTAGTTAATACATGTTATTAATCGGTATAAAATGTTTTGTATTTACTTGTAAGGGTACAGGTGGCATTAAGGCCGAAAATGTAAAAGATACATTTATTCAGACTCATTGAGTGTTGTAAGTGACTATTTTTATAAGTTGCAGGAGAAGTGGAAGTTCGTTAAAGACTGACGTTAAGCGAAAGGTTGTAAAAGTAGGAACAGTGGATGAGTGAAAGAGTCGCTATAAGAAAACCTAGAGCAGATTTCAGAAAACTATTGATTTGGACACTGGTGCTATTTGTTGTACGCTTAAGTAATTAATACGCCTGATTTTATCACTTTGCAGCTTACACGTACGGGATGTTTTTGGCTACACCGCCTTTGAGATAGACTCATCGTCTCCGTGTGCGAGTATGCCGTTTTGCCTAGATCTGTACTTCGTTTTCGTCCGTTGGTGAGAGGAATTGGTTCCGACCTCGGCACTCAAAAGGAGACTTCCGTGGACGAAACCCTCCATTCTTCTGATTTTATAAGGTAACCCTAGGTTAACCTAGTTACTAGATATTAGACCATTTGGCGCTATCAACTGGTGCTTAATTACGTTCGTAGTGGCCGCCTGCAAGGGTGAGGGATTTTTACGTAGACCGGTATGGTTGCGTCAATAAGATAAACATAAAGAAATAAATTAAGAAAAGACAGATGTTCTGATTCGCACCGTGGTGTTAGAGGGGATAGCAACCAAAGTTGAGGGCTTTGGTTGTCTTATTCTATTAGATCTCGTAAAGTGATAAATTTTAGTTTGTGATTAGAACTAGTAAAGTGATAACGTTTAGTTTTGGGATTAACGCGCATCAGGTGTTATGTCTAGACTTCACTCTCAGTATAACGGGGAAAAGCGTTCGTGTTCGCTCGAATGAAATAAACTGTAAAGCAGAAGTTGTGATAAAAGACGTATGAAAGAAAGGAAACGGAAGTTATTTGAGGGAAGTAAATAATCACGTTGGAACTCAGTAAAGGTTGACAACACGTGTGCTGTGACCTTGAAGATAGTAAACCAGCAATTGTCGTGTTGGGGCTGTGTCCCTGACTTTCCTTTTTGTGGGAATTGGTTGTGTGTTTAATCAATGAATGGAATGACGGAAGTTGTGGACGTTTATAAAAAGTGAATTGTTGATACTTCTGTTCGGGAGAATCCGCGAATGCTTTTGGTTGAGATTGTGTTTAATATAGTAGTACAGGATATTTGTAACGATACATTTTCTTTCATTATAGAGGAAAATCTGACACTATTTGTTTTACCGCAGGAGGCTTGGTGGTACTTAAGCATGCACCTAAAAATCTGTCAAGTTGACATGTCACAGAAGGACATGGCATTGTAAATTTTGTGTCGAGCGTAAACGTCAATATATTGATAATAAAATTGTGAAATGAAAGAACTTTGTTGTCACCATTTACTATCCTGTTCCATGATCATTGAATGTTTTGTACACACACTTCAAAGGTACGTCTGCAGGGTTGTTGGACTACTTGCTATGTTTTTTTTATTTCTTTATTAGCCCCTCTGGGGCCTTTGTGAAAAAAATGTAATTGGTTCTAAAAAAATGCATCAGTGCACCTTCAATCCCACGAATAATTGCCTCCGACATGAGTTAGAGCATACGGCTCGAGTGAGTCGATACCGAGTGCTATGGCTAGCAAGCCCGTATAAATAGCGACGGTATAACTTCCACGCGTAAGAATAAACGAGTTAAATGAATTATTCAAAGATGATGACGGCGAGATGATACTTATTGTTCCTTAGCTAATAGAACAGTAGGTGATAATTCAGTTTGATGTGAAATTCGTAGGGGTATTACGAGTGTCAATGGTATAGTTGATTTTGCGCTGAATAGATTGAGAAAATAGGCTTCTTGGGGAGCTGTCCTAGATACATTGACTATTGGTAAGAGATCACCACTTTACCTTATTGGAGATTTTACACGTTGGTGTTGTGGAGTAGCCACGGTGTCAGATGTCAAGTCTTTAGCTCACAATGAAGATGACTTGCAAAATAAAATATATAATATCAGGAATTCTCTTCATAGACATCACGCTGATTTGACTAAGACTTCAGAGGCTTTGTTAAATTATGATTGGCAAATGGCAACCTGGTTTGAGCAAATGACAAAGAGATTATACGAGGTACAGGATGCACTAACTGATTATATAAGATATGAAGGCTTATATACGGTGAAAACTAAGAAAGAGTTAGCTTTAGAAGCATGGATAAACTTGTTGATACTACAGAGAGTATATCAAACGATTAAGATGACAGACGTTAACAGCATAATAGGATTTTGCAGAAATAGAATGATCCCTACCACACTTGTAACAAAAGATATTCTCATAAAGGATTTTAAAGGTTTATAGGCAAAGTTATTGAAATATGACCATGAGTTAGCAATACCACTAGATGCTTTAAATAGGTATTTTCAGTTAGAAATAGTTGCTTGCATGATATCTCAACAAAAGATAGTAGTTAAGAAAAAATTTACCCATAAGAAAGAGAAATACAAGTTGGAAATTTTATGAGTTGATAGCCACATCATTTGCATGAAATAATTATTCGTGAATAATTGTGCACAAAACGACATCTTTAGCCATAACTGACAATCAGTTACTCATGATATCAGGTACTATGTTTAACTAGTGTAATGTGTATACAAATAGGTTGTGTTATTTACCCCAATATGCATACGATATATTAAGTAGTTGACACCTTTGCCCTCAAGCATTGTTCCAAGGTTCGTCAGCAGATGAACTTAACCAGTATTGTGGTTTTATTTGTCAAAAGACATGAGGAGTAATAATAACATAAATAAGTGTTGAACAATTTGTAGTAACCCACTTAGAAGGTACAGCAGTTATGATATGATCAGATGGAACGAGACAAGCAATTAAACCTCCTTCACAATATCCAGGAGCTTTTGAAATGACTTTACCTTGTCATTGCAAACTAACTTTAGATAAAAAAAACTATAATCCCATAATTATTTCCTTGTGATAATAGAACAGTGAAAGCATTAAGTGTAGATCACATAATCCCAGCAGCCTGGAGTAGCATAAAATCACTTTCCATCTCTCCATTGAAACCAGGCACCAGTTCCAGGTTCGAGAACCTAGTAGATTATTTAAAACAAGAATGGGAAATAACAAGTCCACATCTAAATCTCACAATACCAGCTCCTCTTCGAAAAGAATCAAATAACTTGGAAGGTTACTCAGTAACGGAACGTTATCTTGAAAATATGAAACCAGGGCATACGATTTTAATATTCTGGAATTCATTCTTGACAATGGTAGTAGCATATGTGTTATATGCTATTTGGAGAAACTCTTTACTAGTCGGAACCACAATGTTTCCAAAAGTAAAGGCAGAACATTTTATTGTGGAACATGCTATGTTTCCTTTCCTTGCTTTTTGTACTCTAGTGCTTAAGGTATTAGCCATATTGTACATAATTCGCCAATGTCGAATATGCTTGGCTAAAAGGAAGGAAAAAGCAAGAGCTCAGACAGAACTTGACTTTTCCAGGCTAAACAGTGCCAATACCCAAGGTTTCCTTCAGGTTCAAGGACGTCGAGTTCCAGTTGAAATCCAACAGGAACCAGATGATGCTAACTTGTAAATAATTTTCCTTTTCAGCTATAACATTTTATTTTATTTTTCAGAAAAGAAACGCAGCAAAATACTTCGTTCCAATTGGCACTACTGATAGATAAGAAGGTCAGAAGATACCAAAGTTTAGATCAAATTATATTCAGAATGGAATTAAGTCCAATTATGATCGCCCTATTGGATTTGGTAATAGTATCGAAAACCACACATGAAGAAAATATCCCTAGTTACTTGAGTACTGGTATAACATTTCAAAGTATTCCAGAGAATTCAGTGTATACAGGATTTATCCTGATATTTTTTTCAAATAAGCTGAGAATTGCCAGACTTATCTGAAATAATAGATGAGACAAGTAGTATGTGTCGTAAGAATTTCACTGTTCCATGTAGATTTGTGAAGCACGTTAAATTAAAGTATGAAAAGCTTCAGTCACCTTTTTACTACGTAGATGAGACCATACCAGAAAGAATAGACTCTACTTCTTTCTTATGGCCAGATGGCACTTTTTATGGATTTAAATATTGGATCATAGAAAAAAGGCATACAAAGCAACTCTTCATTTCAAACGCTGAGTTAGCTTCTTTAGTACAAATAGTACAGAGTAACCCATTTTCCCTAGCAAACCTTATATCGGTTTTGAACCACCGGAACGATTTTCAGTATATCCAAGAATACATGGTCAGATGACAACGATTAAATATGTATCAGACCTAACAGACATGTACATTAAGAAGCATGAAAATCTGATACAAATATGTCAAACTTAGACGTTAAATCCGTTTTATTTACACCCCTGTACACTGGCATCCTACTTAAGAAGAATTATAAGAAGCTTAACTAAGACAGCTAATCAGTTGTAAATTATTAAACATTTTCGTTCCTCGTATTACGACTTACCGATAACTGAATGTTTAATTAGTAAAAATATAATAATGATAGCATTAAAAATACCGATTATGCTGAAATCAGAAAAAACTAAGTTAGTCAAAATAATGATTATTCCTTTTCAGTGGAAAGACCAGGTTTGCAACACTCATTTAAGTGTTAGAAATTTGGCTATCCTAAAGTACAACGAATCTTACTCTATATATTCTTTGAATTCAAGAAGTAAAATAAATTTATTATATTATATGGTCAAAAATTTAGTGGAAGGTATTACCGAAGGAAGGTGAATTGAATA
Source organism: Machilis hrabei (assembly GCA_003456935.1). NCBI lineage: Eukaryota > Metazoa > Arthropoda > Insecta > Archaeognatha > Machilidae > Machilis > Machilis hrabei. The sequence goes on along the minus strand of KZ869792.1, from coordinate 20,709 downwards.
CATTCTTCGAGGTGGGACCATTACCGAAAGATCAACGCCTGTCCCATGAGATGTGATAATCCAAAATAAAAAGATCACGTCAGTATTCAATCATACATTACGATTTTTGTTTTACCACTAATTGAACAATTAAAAGTGGAATGTCCGAGTGGGACTGAAATTATAAATTTGAAAAAATAAACCAGAACTATTGGTGTAGTTCGATTAATATTAGGCTGCAACTGTTAGTTCCAATCATCTAATTTTATAAAATTAAAACATGAAGAACCTTGCGTTAAACCCATAAGCACTTCTTCAATCATTGAGAAAACATTTCTAATTCACTGGTTTCAGCCTGGTAATATTGTAATACACCCATATTCAGCAATTCACGATTGGAAGTTCAAAACAAACTACAATTAAAACATATGAAAAACGAATGTGGAAAATTTTAAATGTTCGTATATATGTATGTACAGGACTGTATATTATATTATTTTTAAGCATCATTATGGTGGTGATTTTGAAGGAATGTAGAAAGAAAGAGATATAACAACCATATTTTTACAAAAGATGCCCTATGCCAGTTGTAAAACCAACAAATGTAAATACTGATATCACCCAAAATGATTCTAATGTAGATACTGATCCTAATTATGAGAGTATGACAGAATATGAAAATCCTAAGACCATGTAATTTCCATCGTTGCAGGAAGAAAAATGTCCAACCCCCAAGCCAGTATTTCTCAATCAGAAGATGAGCGCTTCACCCCGAAAGTTTAGAATGAATCTAGCGAGACGGAAGATGTAAACGCCCAACCATTAGAGAGTATTGGAGGCGATGATAGTAATNAGTTTGAAAATGTGCCCAACATAGATAAGGAACTAAACGACGTAAGCTATAGATACAGAACTATCCCTAAGCTACGCTTAGCTGATAAAAACATGATTCCTCAATACGTATCCGCATGTAGAAAGAGGATATACTTTATGTTCCTGAAGATGAACTACCCCCCTTTCCAGAGCCGCAAAAAAGTATAACCTCCATCCCTATTCAGAAAATACTCCGTACGTGCTAGAAGTCTTTCTAAGCACAATATATTTCACGTTCTTGGAATTCAACATACCCCAAGAAATGAGAACTTCATTTATCATAGAGCGATTACAGGGTTATGCATTGAAACAACAGACCAGTTTGCACAATGTGAATACAATGCACTGGAGATATATATATTGATTTATCTGTCAAAAAAATTAACGGCCGTAAACCATAAATTCCCAGTAGTAATAGAAAAGAATCTAAGAAAATTAAAATGTAACGAGGGCAGATCATTACATGATTACAGCTTCCAGCTGCACCAGATTTATTATCATACGTTAGTAACAACCATAAATAAAACCATAAATTATCCGAATGCGAGAAGTATATGGGGTGCTATATGGGAAGAAACCTGCATAAACAATTTGAAACGAGAAACAGAGATAAAAATGTTAGCCAATAATGTAGATAGACAAATTCAATATCAATATAAAGCAAGAGTCTCCTACCAATTATACTCATTTTGTGAATGGATCGTAAAATAGTGGAATTCTTGTAAATCAGTGGTCAATATAAGAGTAATATAGTGTTATGTAAAACATTAAACAATGTGAACAGACAAGTATTGTATATACTGAGATATGTTTCTCTTTAGGAGAGGCAAAATGTTACGATCATTCACAGGCAAAAGCTTCTACATCGTGGAAAATGTCATTTCTCACTTACAAGGGGAGTTTGTCAGGTGGTCATCACCGATTACATTGAAACTCGGACGACATGTGGTACACATCTATAGTTGCCAAAGGGTGCAGCCATTTTACTAGATGGCCAATAGTTTTTAATAAAATGGCGGTGAAAGATTTGGCAGGTAATACTTATGCCCGCGTGATGATGAAAGCGGTCGAGGTGTTACAGTGGCCGAGGTGGTTAAGGCACCTGGTCAGAACGTGGGACGTTAGTGGCTAAAATCTCCATATTTCCCCAAAAGAATGTTGCTCATTATTTTTGTCGTGTCTTTGTTTCGTGTATTTTATGAATACATTAGTAAATTTAAAAGTATTTATAAAAACGTATTGTACTTTATAAAGTTCGAATGAAAAATATAAATACAGTAAGGAAATGCATTAGAAGCATTAAAATAAATGTACAACATTGTTTTCTGTGTGTAAATAAAATAGTTATTTATCAACAAACAAAAATTTAATATAGAGATTTCAAATAAATGTAACATGTTTGTGGATGAAAGTTAACAATCAAACATACAAAACATAAACTGTCATTACTTTCAGCGCACTGTCGAATTCCAATTTGGATATTTTATTACGGACACATTNCATTTCCTCCAATCCATCTTGCAGAGCGTTTGTGGATGCTTCTGGACATGCCATTGCGACTTTGAATAAACATGTCTTTCAAATTTTAAGCTATGACACAACACGAACAAAAACTAACTACTTGTGGCTGCTACCGCTTTCCAATACAAACACGCTTTTACACGGGTTTCGAATAAAAGGATAATAAGAGTTAGACTCCGCGATGTAGGTATACAGCAGGTTCTGACCAAAAGTCCTTGTGTCCGCTGTGCCGTTACGTTGGAAAGTTTTTGAAAAGGCAAAAAAACACTTCCATTTTCAAGGTGCGTCAGTCACATTCAATAAGACCTTATACAATAAGACAGAGTTCAGGGTATTTAATTTTAAATCGAGTTTTATTAGCTAAAATATGTTTTTTAAAAACACTAATTTCACCACAATATTCATGAAATACAAAAAATTATGTGTAGCAATCTTTAGAATTCGAACCACTAACGTCCCGCATTCTGACCAGGCGCATTAGTCACCTTGGCCACCGTGACACCTCAATCGCTTCCCTCACCCCGCTGGCATAAGTATTACCTGCCAAATCTTTCACCGCCATTTTGTCAAAAACTATTGATCATCTAGTAAAATGGCTGCACCCTGTGACAACTATACAAGTGTACTACATGCCCTACGAGTTTCAATATAATCGGTGATGACCACCTGACAAACTCCCCTTGTTAGATGACATGGCAGAGAGAATACCGGTGGAATATCATTCCGCTTTGAAGGTAGAGAGAGCTATCGCCTTCATTAGTGGAAGAGCCGAGAAACAGCTGTAGCCTTTACTTAAGGTTGACACACCGTGGAAGGTTTTGGAACGAGTGTTAGTGTATCGCTTCTCGTATAAGACGGGAAACGCTTCTGTTATTGTAAACAACTTATTACACTTACGGCCTGAGCCTAATATCTTAATACTAAGGTTTGTAATAGATTTAGAAGAGTTGTATGGAATTATCTATACATATGAGGACCCATTCTCACTAAGTATAGTGTCTCATATATCAGGTTGGTTCCATAAGATCTTGATCGCCTTCATACGAGCAGCAAAGAATAATGCCGAATCAAAGTCAGACCGTAGGACTCTAAAAGCTGTTTTAGCCTTAAAAGGGCGTAATAATTTCTTGGAACTTAAGGATTCCATCCGGGCAAAGTACAATCTGACATGCTTGCAGATAAGAAGAAATGTCGATCTTGACCATGAGTATAATGAAGACAACCGAATGAGCTTTTTGATGAAAGTGATTACCAAAGTGAATCTTCTGATGATACAGGGAACACAGAAGTAGAAGTAGAGACTGAAAACGAAAAAGACAAAGAAAAAGAACCAGTAAAAAGTGAAAGTACAAACTAATTTCAAAATCTCGACATCGAACCAAAGAACCCAAACTCATAGACTTAAACATTAACTATGGGAAGAACCATAATATGATTGTATGGAGGGCCTAACAGTTATCAGTAAAAAGGACTACTAAAACGTTGATTTTAAAGATAATTGGACTAAGGAAAAATTGTATTGTGTTAGGTTAAAAAACAAGTTGAGTGTCACAAGTGAACTTTGAAGCGAGATGTATGATTCAGTAAAAATGAGAGTGGCATAAAGTAGTAAAGTAATTTACAACATATTACACAACAGATAAGACATTCTAGTCAATGAAAAATTTAAGTAAGAAAGCAATTTAAAATTTGTAAATGAGACACAAAAGGGTATAAATAGGAAACCCTTCCAAATCCTAACATTAGGAACGTACATTGAAAAGAAAATATGAAGAAATTTACTAAGAATGCTTTGTGACTTTGAAAGTATACATAAAAATATTGGTACAACGATAATTCGGGCTGGAAGAGACGTGCCGTACGTTCTCAACTGGTTCACAGAAGTTTATTGTTGAGCACACAACATAGTGTAAGCCACATGAAATTGAAAATACTTACAAAGCACATTTGAGATTGAAGCCATGTAGGCGTAATTAAAAACACATCTGGCGTAGGAGTTTTGAGTGATGCCACCACCACCTGACCGCTTGCTGTCGCAACCGTCACGTCGTTTGTAGACGAAAAAATTACACGTCGATATGCAGACGTAAAAAGCATAACCTTCCCTATTCTTACGTTAATATTCAAAGTTTAGATCGGCCAGACTTCGTTTATTGTAAAGTCCTATGATATGAAGCAAAAATTACAATTTACCTTTTGTTTCTGAGACTGATAAGTTGAGATTAAAGATATCTGTTCTATTGTTCTATATTTTTACTGTATATAAAATAATTCAAATTCAAGATTAATTGAAAGTTAATTAAGATTGAATATTTTATAAGACTAGAAAATACCAAAAAATACGAAGTAGTATTAACTATGTAAGGACACATAGATAAGAAAACAAGCATATGTAAATCAAATGAAGAAAGTACATTCAAAATTATAAAGAATGCCACACAAGAAACTCCTACAATGATATGCACACAAGAAAGCCCTCTCAACGAAAATTAAGACCAACCTCAAGTTATAGTTAACATCGAAAGCCCTCGCACAAAGACTTACTTACTACGACTATTATTTTTAGAAATTGGTAACAAATGAAGATGAACTACAAGATATGTAGCCAAGTGTTAAGAGGTAGGCTATGTAACTAGTGTAGCTGTACTAATTTAAAGAACTGCTATGGAGACATGTAATATGTTTAAATTTAATTATTGATTTAGTTTTGCCCATCTGCGTATTCTTTAAGGTCAAATATCCAAGGTTGATGGATGTAACTTATATATGCTACATTATAAGTGCTGGTTTTGCCCACCTATGTAATCATTAAATAATGAAACAGTTTGGTGGAATTAACATATGTATTTTGCTATTTTATCAGAATTCAGTGAATAATTTATTTTAGAGTTAAGTTGAAATGCCAACTTGATTGTTTAGTTATAAGAATGTAATAATGTTTAAGGTTTTGATAAATAATGGACGAGCTTCAGGATGAGTAAATGATGTTATAAAATAATTGCAGATGGATAACTCTGAACTTATGGCATTAATGTAAATGCATACCAGTAAAGTAAATATCAATTAACGACCTGTTTGTCGACATTGATCGGTATAATGACAACCCCTAAGTTGTTTTAAAGTCTCACCCCTGCGTGGGGGCAGAGCTTTTCAGAGGTGAAAAGCCAGTAAGTAGGGAGGTCTTGTCATGGGAACACTAAAGGAAATCCTGTAGAAACAATAACTTTGACATTGTAAAGTAATGTGTCAAGGTATACTTAAATATATATTTTGTAACTCAGCTTACATCATTAAATACGAAGCCGTCATTTTAAAGTTATATAATGCATTCCAAGAATAAGTGTTAATTTCAATTATTGATTGAATATTGGCAAAGTCATTTTACCAAGGCAAAGTCGAGAAACACATTTTATTTCAAGCTAGTTTTTACTCGCATTTCTGCTTCATAATAACATAACCGAATATCGCGGTTAAGACAAAAAATAAGCAGCCTCGACTTTTGTGAGACTAATTGGAATAAACAGGAAGTGTGGTTGGCGATAAGAGATTCGAGAACTCACCAAAATGCGAATAGCAGCTTCTCTAATATTTAACATACAGATAGTGTGTTTGGAATTTACCCTCTGGTGACTGTTAGCCACGTGCAGTTCTTGGGCATTTCCGCCCTCAGGAAAAACAAACGAACATAACAGCCTTACTAACTACAGTAAGCAGGATGTGGTTAGATAAGTTTCAAGCAAGGCGCACATAAGTGTCGATACTTCCGGAGTTCAAATGACTAAAGGAGAGATGTTATTTATTTAAGACACGAATTGAGAACACATAGAGTGTTCAGTGGGCGCCACCTTTCGGTATAAAACACCTTCCCTCCTCCATACCGAGTTCTCAGAGGGCGCCACTTTACGGTGTGATTCCCCTTCCATTCTTTCTTGGGAATTTCCAGTGGATATGGAACACCCAGGTATGTACAATAAAAGCACGTACACCCATTGATGTCACAGTGTCCTTCATCTCTGATTGGAGCGACATAAAGTAAGGGCCCGTCTATAAAAAGATCGCCCTACAGGGCGAAAAGGTCAGATGGCGGCCAGGGACTACTCCGTGCACAGAGACTTCAGCGACGCATCTTCTAGCCATCTACAGAGTAACCAGGCAACAGCCAACTTAGACGGTAATCATAGCTATGCCAACTATTTGATTACATTATTAGTTCCAATGATGTAAAAGTGAAAATTTAGCTGGATAGTTATTGCCTGTAAATAAAGTTACTATTATTTTTGATTATGAGCTGACAACTTGATTAATTATAAGGTGTAGAGCTTACTTGTGAATATTAATAAATATAAGGCGTGTAGTTTAAAAGTGGATATGTCTTAGGAATATACTCTAATGAAACTAGATATTACTATGTATAATATAGATAAGAATAGAAATAAACGGCAGCTTATATAAAGTCTGAATGCTTGTTTTGTCATTACATTGCCTGCCTGTGTGTCATGTCTTTTGCTTAAACGGCCTTGGCCCTTGCTACAAGGAAACCTCTCATACAGTACAAAGCGAGAAAGTAAATTAACCCCCCTTCACGATGGCAAACGTGTTAAGAATGGTGTAGGCGGCTTTGGCTTGGTATTTTAAAGATACCCACTCACAAAATAATGACACTTATGGCATAAATGAAATAACAATATATTGGGTTTTAAAATAATTTGTCTTTGCAGGACTATAAATGTGTGACACTGTGTGTTAATATAGTGTATCTACGGTGTACTATCAGTTTATGTGTTGCTTACTAGCATGGATGGTTTTAGACTATTAAATAGAGGTTAATAAGTTGAAATAAACTTTCAGTTTAACGATACTCATTACCGAGTTCCGATGTTAGTGTACCCAGGGTTATAGTATAACAAGCGTAGACTGTAAGAAGTGACTAACGAAATAGCCTAAATGCCAAAGATAACGAAAGATAAACCATCACAGTTTGCTAAAGACCAGTTAGGTAGCACAAACAAAGGTGCGAATGAAAAAATAGATGATACTGAAGTACATATTTTAGTAATTAGAGGTAAGAAAACTTTGAACTAGTAGATAAAATGGAAAACAAGTGACTTGAAACTAATGCAAATGTAAAAGGAAATGCCATAATAGAGTGTACGATTTCAGATAAGGTAATTTTGACTCAACAAAAGAGTGCGCAATGGTTTTTAGTGATACTGATATGTTATAATAGGATTACAACAATTATGCTGTTGTTATTTAACCCATGTATTACGCAAGTACTTAGACAATCATTTGATTTTTGAGAAACTAAATAACGTAATGCAGGCTACTGTAGAGTAAAGCAAGTGATTATTTTTAAAACAAAACAGCAAGAATACATAACATAACAGAAACCCCCAACCAACATTCGGGTAGTATAGGGTCAAAAAGCGNTGTAACAGTGACTCCTCCTATGTTCGACGGTATAAGTGATCCACACGATTACATAAGAACGTTTGAGAAGCATTCTGCCATTAATTTGTGAATATGATTCTGAATAGGATTAACTATAAGGCGTATGGTTTAATAGTGGATATGTCTTAGGAATATACTCTAATTAAACTAGATGTGACTAAGTATAAATATAGATTAGATTAGAAATAAACATGAGCTTATATAAAATCTGAAGGCTTGTTTTGACATTACATTGCCTGCCTGTGTGTCATGTGTTTTGCTGAGACGGTCTTGGCCCTTGATATAATGAAACCTCTCTTAAAGTGCAAAGCGATAAAGTAACTTAACCTCCCTTCACGATGGCAACTGTGTTAGTTGTTCCGCTAATCCGTTCAACTATTTTATAAGTCTCTCCGCCATTTTGAATTTTAAATTTTTATTATGATATTCAAATTCAGCTACCTCGAAAACCCTTATATACATATTTTTATGCAATTACATTCCTTTTTTAAAAAATCGGTCCGCCATTTTGAAGCCACAATTTTGAATTTTGAAATTTCATTATGATATTCGAATTGAGCGGCCTCAAAAACCGTTATATACATAATTCTTCACATATAAGTTCCTTTTTTATAGTCGGTTCGCCATTTTTAAGCCGAATTTTGAATTTTTAAATGCCGTTAAGATATTCGTATTCAGCGACCTCAAAAACCCTTATATACATATTTCTATGCAAATCCACTCATATTTCGAGTAGTGGCCTGGTTTTGGGGCATTTCGTACCACTGTGCACTGGTTTGATTAGTGTTATCAGATTTAGTGTAAGTACAAATTTGATCGATTTAGCATTTTTACTAGAGTCGATGGTGATCCTTTCTCTTAATCACCCTTTTACCTGAGTCACGGAAGCTGGACACGGTTGCTTGGGTTTCAGGGGATTAACGCAGGTATACAGGCTTCTTCTTTCCTTGTCGTCGATTATGGTTATTACATTTATATAAAAAAAGGCGCTACTATTCAATGTTCTTCGTATATTAGATCACATTGTTGTAAACGGAGAACTATTAAATACTATCCATTCGATTCCAGTTTTAAATGGAAAAAAGTTTAATTTTTTCAGAACTGAAAGAAATAATTTAGTATGTCAAACTCTCTAAACAAAACTATATAAAGTCATAAAGCTTGGCTCAGTTGTTTATGGCCACCTCCCAGGACAAGATTTTTAAAGTGTTTCATAAGAGGAACTTATTTGAAATTAACATGATAATCTTAACGACGCTATTTACTAAATATTTCATATGCTCGCTTTTAACCTGACCTCGTTTTGCTTCCTCTCCGTTGAAATGTAAACCCAAACGTCCCCTACATCCAGGGCGATTGCGACTTTGCAAGCCGTGATTTAAATTTACTTTCATATACTTTACGTAACTAACTTTACGTAACTAACTGACCTTACGTTTTTTACGTCCATTATACCTCAATTAATTTTCACGGATGCTCTCGTTCTAATGAATCCTACAAACACAAAGAAAGTGGTATTCTGATTGGTGGTTGTTACCTGCCTTTTCATAACGTGTTTTACCTTATACGAACTTGCTCCAGCAGTGTCCGTGATTGTTTGTATTATACAATATAATCCTCTTACGCAATAGGATCAGTCCTATCGAAAATTGCAGAGAAATTGCTTGAAAAATTCTAGGAATTGGGTTCTTATACTATTCGCAAACGCCATTAACTTATACAATTCTTGCAATAAACTTGTCTTCGGAGGTGGCCATTAGGTGTGTGATTGTAGACGGTGTATGGTGGTCAATATTTTGAATTTAGCCGCACACACTACTCTATTTGAAGCCAAATTAGCAAACTATATAAAAACTCATGGTCTTTGACTAAGAAATAGAAACTAGCCATTAAATATATGAAATATAATAATAATTGTAAGTGTTCAACATTGAAATGAAAATTTTTCTTACTATAAACTCTGTAACAAACATAATGACACAGCTATACGTGTTTGTTTAGTGGGTTGGTGTATCTTTATATCAAACAATGGTGGCCAGTATATTAAAAGTAGGAGCGGAACTACCTTTGTTTAACTATCATATTTTATTACATGTCACAGTTATTGATAAAAAAGAACAATACTTCTTACTCCATACATAATACCATTGAGTATATATATAATATATATACCATTGAGTATATACAATCAATGATAATACGGTATACAAATCTTAAATTTTTACAATTAAAAATAAAATTTTAGTTGATAAATGTCACTATTCAAAATAATATTTTAGTATTTAAAATCTGTAACCCATTGAGCTTAAAGTTTAATATTAGCTTTGTTGGTAAGGCAAATTATATTACCATTCAGCACATAACGATCTGAATTTCATAACCAAGAGGAGAATAAGTTGTGTATGAAATCAAGTTTACAAATTATATCAGATCTCTAGTTCACTCATCAAAGGAGACCAAAACTATTCATTTGAGACATAAAATTAAATGTTAATTTACATTTGTTACAAAATATTTTTTAATGAATATTACACGTAAAAATTCTTAAATTTTAAGTTATGAAAAATAAGTACGCTTAAGGTACTTGCAGTTGAACCAGAATCAGTACGTACTTTTCAAAATGATTTTTACACAGACAACACATGCAATAGCTGCAATGCCTTTCAACGGCTCAAGGCTTATGCATAATACCCTTACTTTTTGCATCTCCACAGAGGCTAGGAAATTTGACAACTTCAGATAATTTCAGTTTTTCCGTGCAATATCGAAAACACATTATTACATACGCTACTAGAAATTCAGCATCGTTATTCTTTCACACAACAGTTGACAAAAACATCAAGTGACTTTGTAATCTCCACACGTGTATCCATTGTTTTATCATCTCCTATACACAATTGGAACTCNTCGCTGTAGTTGGCCTAAATACACTATTAGCTGCTTATGGTTTGTAACACTACAAGCGCTGTGGACTCTCCAAGCAGCGTATGAAAATGTGAGACATAAATTCGTATGACTAATAAATTAATAAATGTGGTAGTGTTAAAACATCATTATAAAATGTATTTTTTGGAAGTTAAAGAACAATAGTGTCGGCAAGCATTATTGAAATACTTACGTGATGGAAGCTGCATTGCGCCACTGGACACCATACGATCAGTAAGAGTGTTAAATAATTTCCAGTTAAAAAAGGTATCCCTTGGGAGATCATTTACCTGAAACGAAAATAACTATTAGAAGGAAAACCCGAAAAAATGTTTTTCAAAGTTTGTTTAGGTGAACTGAAACAACCATATATGGCTGCCATGATTTTTATATCTAGACTACATTTATACGTATATATTCTTGTTGCTGCGGTACTTCTCCAGTTTATTATAATGTAATTTAGGTGATGCATTACATTTCTCATCAGTTCCATGCAATAACTGTATTAATAAAATTATTTATGGGTGTCCACTACTAAAAAAAATAATGTACATAAAAATATAAAACATAATTAACATTATCAATTTATGCGTATTTTTTTAATCTTTGTTGTCATACCATAGTTCAATCCACAAAACGCCAGAAAACATACTGTTCTGTTTTCCCTATGACCAATTCTTCTACCTTCTATAGGTAGCCCCTGCAAGGACAACTGATGAATGAAAAGTAAATCAAAAATTCTTCATGAATCCTAAAAAAAATATGATTTACTTGTAATAGTGTGTGTGAGTTCAGGTAATAACAGTAGTCCTACTAATTTATAATTGAATCCAGTTTGCAAAACGGCTTGTGTTAGTACAATATTAAGAGGGAGGATTAAGCACTAGTATATGCTGCTTTATTTATTATTTTTTTCAATCTAAGAACAAAGAACAGAGTAGCTGTACATTTTTATTGACTGATTTATATTCAAATGACAGATGTTTATCGGTGTTAAATTATTTTAGACACCACAAAAAGCGACTGCGGAATGATACAGAAGCACTGCTTATTTACTGACTTTTTTAAGATCGAAATTCCAAAGACATGGTATTGTGAATTGCAAAGACTTTAAACAAAACATTTAAAATACGATAATTGTACGAAATATCCAGGATCATGTAACCAGTCTGTCCAATAGTTCGTGCCATTGTGCTTACCCATTCAATGGTCCTACATTAGTCCAAGGAATTGGATGTTATATTTGACCATTTAAAAAAGTTAAAGGCTTTCCAATGAGACTTACGTTTTACTTTTGCCTCTGAATACTGAAACAATTTGGTTAAGCTATTTTTTTGAAATGCTATTGTATATAACGTGTCAAAACTTCAGTTTGACGAAATCTTCAAACACATACCTCTGCCACAACACACTGCAGCTTTACCATCAGTGCTCAGCTCAGCTCAAGGTACCTATACTTTAAGACAACAGAAGCAAATGTTCAACAATTCTCTCTTTCTTCACATTACGTAAAAAAGAGACAATCATCATCATTTTTCTAAGTTCAACATATACTTGTGAGGTATCGTTGGACTTCCGCTTCGGTCAAAATATATTAATTGAAAACGAACATTTAGACAGCACCATCTAATGTACTCTATATCATAACTTGATGGTAAAACAAAATATCCTTGGTTCGAACCTCTGAAAAGGTATACTGTCTGGAAAAGTACAGTAATTGGTATCTATACTCTGCACATATTTTTTAGGGTTCAAACTCTTGAACGAACTGCTTTTCAAAACTCCGAAAGGTAAGATGTTAACTTAAATGGCCCATTCTGTGGCCACATCATGTCAAAGACCACTTCATGACGGTTTCAATCCTCTTGGAAAGGTCCGGAGAAATCGAACCTCTGCATGGACACACTAACTTAGGGGTCGACTCTAGCAGGGGTTGAAACTTATCAACACGACCAGAGTTTCATACTACAGTATCAGAAATCAACAGTTACTTACACATATCTTGATGTATACATAAAAGAGTCAAATAACTAAACTCACATCTATAAATAAATAACACACAGACATCCCGACGACAGCTTAGGTTCACCAACAGTCCTCCCGTGGGGAAAAAACAATCAATTACACCTCATTAGCGAAAGTAGGTCATATGCGCTATCCCCGCACCTACATATATAATCTCACGGCCATAAATATAAATAACCAAGTGGTCCTCACTGTGATTCGAACTTGTGAACTTTGCGTTAAAGGCAATACGTTTTAACCAGATGCGCTAACTTGTCAATGTGTTTTAGCAAGTGTTGATAATTATTAACTCCAACTCGTTTAAGCCATTAAATGATTTTAATTTAACTGAGAACATTCATATAAATCTCACTTTAATACGAAGCCTTCACAGACAAAATACACAGATTAATTTATGGCACATAAGTAAAAGGCTTGAATTCGTATCAGATCTAAACCGGGATATATCCGGTGAGTAATGTGCTTTGCGTCATGGATTATTCAGATAGACAGTCAATGTATGATCTCAGAGTAGTATTACACACAATGACTAAAGTTTACATAGACCGTCTGTACGCTTGCGGCTACCACAGAACAGTGAATCGTAGCTAACGATATGCAAGACAAATTCAAAGACAAGGACTTAAAGAAAATGAGTTATGAACATAACTCCAGTTAAACCAGATAACTTTTGCCTTCTAAAGGATCATCAAATTAGTCCAACACTTAAGAAAACCACAAGGTATACTTTAATAGGGAGAGGTTAGCGATTGATAATTGCCGATGGAAAAAGATGATTTATCGATGGGAGGCTCCTGTAGTGAGCATATAGACAGCGCTAACTATAAGAGGTTCTGCATAATTGTAATCCTTATCAGTTAACGATTGTAGTAATACGTGTTAACAGTGCTTCTCAGTCTTCTTCTGTGCTACGTTAGTGGACGCCATGGATATTCAATGTTTAATTCTTTTAGCGGAAACCATTGCTGACCTGTTAACTTAAGCCGTTATTGCAGGACTCGATAGGACATTGTGAAATATAGAATATTGCAGAAATTGTGGAATATTCTAGGCTTGAATATTGGAAAGAATATTTGTCCTTAATATCGTCCAGAGTGTGGGAGACTTGATATCTGGCTAATTTTTAGTCGTTCTTTGCGTATGCTACCGACGAGACCAGAGGATTGTCTTAATAATGCAGCCCTGGAAAATCTCAAGACTATTAGAGGTAAGGNAAATATGGATGGCTCTTGCTAAACGTTATGCAGCAGTTTCAGGAGATATAACGAATTATGAAGCCTTCTCATTGTACACTCTATAACAAAAAAAAAGACGCACCAAGAAGGAGTTGTCCGATGGAGACAAAATTTGGTGGTATAGGAAGATTATGTACAGAATAGAAAATGATTAAAATTTCAGAAAAATTGAATGATTTATTTCAGAGTTACAAAGTAACGAGCTCAATAAGGTGTTGACCANGCAATGCAACAGAAATTTTGACCAGCAGCTTGCGAATCGCTTCTTATATACACCTGTTGAGTGCGCAGTTCCGATGCGCTGTAGCTCCCGCTATTCATTCATTGGACACCAAATTATAATCATTTGCATGTTCGGTCCAAATGTCTTTGCATACGAAATTTCATTTCAATCGGGCAACTCCTTCTTGGTGCGTCGTTTTTTTTTGTTACAGAGTGTATATATGGTAAATGCATATATAAAAAGTGTTAAATTTAAAGCTTTGTGTTAGAATCTGTATAGATTTCGTCTGATGTGGTATTTACCCCTAAAATTTGGCTTTTAAGATATAAATTGTATCTATTGTGAATTTCTAGCTGTACTATTCATTATTTTTNCAAGATGTTATGTTTAATGGTAGTAAGATCATATTGGTTTTCAGTTTTATAGTAACGATGCCTCCATGCAGATCCACAGTATTATAACATCTTAATATTACCGTTAGCTGTTAACATATTTATACATGAAATTAATATATTTTAATTAACTTATAGCGCCTAGCCTGCAAGGACTAAATCTGATAATTAACTTGAATATGAGCCTAAAACCTTAGCATTATTCAGCTACTAAACTAAACTAAACTACCCCAAGGTAATTACGAGTACGAACATGCAAATAGTTTTCGCTCATGTCACAGGCAGACAACTACACCATAGAACTAATAGAAGCTTCATACATGGTATGCAAGAAGCGTATTAACCCTAAGATTCTTTCTTTACCAGGAACTTCTGCAAATGTTCTGTGTAATAGAACCCATCATCGGTTATGTGTCGACTATTCATAAGCGTCATTATGACGTGGATTGGATTCCCATTAGACATAAGATATTATAACCGTGTAGTAAAATGTATTGAAGCCTTCACGCTACACAAATTGTAAGTGAAAATATGAAAAGTTGTACTGGTAACACTTAAACTGTTAGTATTACAACTTTTGATAGCAATGCGCTACTATTTTACCTGAATCCAGTTAAATATATACAAGCCTGCCTACTTAAATTGTTTAAAATACTGTTAATTTCAAGAGTAAAATAATAAAATATAACCGATTGTTCTTGATATAACAGCTAAACGATTAAGTTTCTAATGCAAATAGCTAAATAGTTTAATTNTCACCGCTTAAGCTGGTGGTTTGTATATGAATAACAATAACTAGGTTTAGTAACTAAATAAAATTTCGTTCATTGAATTTGGTTGTATCTGAAGACAATATTTCCATCTATACAACTATGCAAGATTAACTAGAGGCAAACGGCTTAAATTTCTAAAGTATTTATATCCTATAATATTTGAAATAAAATACATTACATTAAAAAGATACCATAGTCATTTATAAACTATAATGGATTTTCACATACATCTGCGCAAGCGCGTTCTTTCCTGAGAGCTTATAATAGATGCGCATATGCCTAAATTCTCGATATGTAGTGGAACATGACTAACGTATGACGTATTAAGTGCTCTCCACCCAACTATTCTGCTTTCTGCTAAGTCATGCCTTTCAGCCTTCATTCTGGCAAGGTGGAATATCAATTTGGCACCTTCAAGCTAACGACAGTCAACTTGCAAAACCAAATACTTCTCTTCCAGGCTTTCGACGAGGACGCCTTCGATCCTTTTTGTCTACAAGCTTATTTGCATGAAAAAGCGCATCACTCCACAACTTCGGCAAGCGGTAGAGGACTACTGTGACTACCTTCGGAAACAACTCAACCAGGCCTTTGATGCCATTATCTATGAATTGCCGTTGGTTGATGGCAAAAGGCATGCAGGCTCTTCCTTCCTGAAACTGACAACCATTCAACCTAGACTTCCGAGTAACCACGAAAATCACTATTATCAACTAAACTTCCTAAGAAAATGTAAACATGATGTATGCTTTACTACATATTCTGTTTATAAGAGTTCAACCAACACTGGTTATGCGAGTTGAAAAATCTATCATTTCATATCACGTGGCTAGGCCCTTACTACTGTCGTGAGTGACTTGGTAATTCGAAACTCTCTGGCAATATTCAATGACATCCTATCATTGATATGTTCTCAATTTAGAAAACCAAGTTCTACATTTACAATTTATTACACGGTTATAATATCTCAGGTCTAATGGAAACCCACACCTGCACCATTCGACTTAATATATCTTGCAGTGTGATCCAATACCAGTAAAAAATATAAATATTTCATAGTTATGCATCTTGTATTGTGATTAGAGACAGTAAAAGTGACAATATTTCGAAGTAATATATCTTACAGCGTGATCCAGACCAGTACACACAGTCGGTGATGGATTCTTTTACTCAGAACATTTACTTCACAGTTAAAAAATTCAACCCTAAACGTTCAATGATGACATATCACGTGACAAGGTCTCAAATTCAAAATTTTTATTAAAATACAACTTTGTTTCTATACAATTCCTTATTCGGGGTTTGTCTGTCTACCGAGTCAGACACATGGTTCAAGATCCCCAGTGTCTTCAGCTACTACGGATATTTTTAAGTAGAGTTATCTTGCGTTAACAGTTAAGCATTAACATATTTTATGATTCTGAAATTATCAAGTTTCACATGATTTGTAGTGTGATCCAGGGCTTTATCGATATTTTATAATTATAGCAACAAGGTTCACATGTCTTATGTTGCGATTGAGGCCAGTAAAACTATAGGTATTTTGAAGTCATATGTTACGCAGTGAGATTAGAATCAGTAAAAAGTATCGTTAGTTCGAAGTAATATGTCTTGCACTGTAATCCATGCATGTAAAAAGTACTTGTGTTTCGAAATAATATTTCTCACATTGTGATTAAAACTGGTAAAAGTGCCGATATTAAAATGAAATTTGTCTTTAGCTGTGAACAGAGTATATAAAATTCTCGATACCTAGCAGGGGGTTCAGAGTCAATAAAATTGTTGTTATTTTGTAGTTTTTTGTCACGTAGTGTGATTAGAACCTGTAAAGATGCCGATATTTCAACGAAATATGTCTTGCATTGTGATCAGAGCCTATAAAGATGCCGATATTTCGAAGAAATATGGTTTGCATTGTACATATTCTAACACACATAAACTTAATTTTTAAATTATTTTATATTTTCACTTACCATTTATGCGGCGTAAATGCTTCAATACATTTTACTACACTGTTATATAACTTAAGTCTAATGGAGATCCCATCCAAGCCATAATAACGCTTATGAATACTTGACACATAACCGATGATGGGTTCTTTTACAAAAACATTTGCAGGATTTCCTGGTAAAAAATAATCTTTGGGTTAATGCGCATATTTCGTACCAGTAGTTCTATTTGTGTAGTTGTATGCCTGTGCCGTGAGCGAAAACATATTGCACGATTGGGGTAGGTTAGGTTTGTTTAGTAGCCAAATAATGTTAAGGTTTTAGGTTCATATTTGAGTTCATTATCAGATTTAGTGCTTGCAGGCTTGGCGCTATAAGTTAATTAAAATATATTAGTTTCATATATACATATGTTAACAGCTAACGCTAATAAAAATTTACTTACTGAGTTCTACCAACACGTGTTTGGATGTCTGTATTCATATTGTGGCTCTGCATGGAGGCATCGATACTATAAAACAGAAAACCAATTTGATCTTTCTAGCATAAATGATAACATCATGGAAAANAAACTGGATATTACAACTACACATTCACAACAGCTAAAAATTATATTTTTAAAAACCAAATTTTAGGCATAAATACAACTTCAGAAGAAAACTATTATCACAAACCTCCCTCTACTTTTTTTTCCTTTGCTATTACGATATTGTGTCCCAACTGAGTTGGCAACCACACATCACACTCTTAAATCATACATCACCAATTAGACTCAAATAAACAAAATTTCCACGGCTAGGGTCGCGGTGATCAGACACAGTACTTAACTTCTAAAAAAAAAACACAATAGAGTGAATTCAGAGAAACGAACATTTATTAGTCATATGCCGGCTGGCTTACACGGATGAACAGACCCACCCACATAAAGTACATTGCCCTCCCTCACACTTAATTAGTCCCCGTTAAACCCCACGATGATTACATACAGTTCTAGTCGAATTCGCGGTTGGAGTGAAATGTTCGTTAAAGTTTATACAGATGTTGAATTCGTAGTTAGACTGACGGAACAAAGTTAATGGGGGAAATTTCCCTTCCGAACCCGGGATAGGTAATAAAATGGAATAGTCTTACCAATTCTGCGGCATAAGTCAATTCTGAAGTGGTTACGTGGATATACGCCAGTAATAGTATTGGTGGGCTAAGTTATTTGGTTATTGCATAATGGCGAATAAGTAGGTATACGGATTTGAAGCAGGTTTTAACCTGGTATCTAGGCCTACTTTGGGACCAGAAAATGCAGCGTCTACTCGCCTTGAATGATAAGGCACTTCTTACCGTATATTCCAAATAAATCTGATTGTCGACGCTTTAGTTTCCATGGCACTTTAATAAACACAAATTTCGATTGTTGCTGGTCGTCATGACGCGAAAAATAACAAGACAGCCAGTACCTTTCGTTTGCCGCGTCTAACTCTTTCACCTCCACTTTCAGGATCTACTTTCTTTTGACAAGTTAGTTCGAAGTAATTTTAATTTGAAGTAATGTCGTCTTTTCGTGTTCGCTCGCTCCATAAATTTTGTAAATTCACTCTGATCACTTTTTCGACGCACTCTCTGCTAATTACGTCTTAATTTCGGCAATTTTTCATATCTTCTAAAACACGGGTTAGTATCACTCCGCTGGGGTAAACGTCCACTACATGCACGCTGAATACTACGTCATCTGATAATTTGAAACAAATGGCGGCGATTATTAACAAGAATATTACGTAAATAAAATCTAATTTTTTAAATTCGGCCTAGTTTTTCATCTAAACCACTCCTAATTCACCTAAAACTCATATCTAGGGCAGTTAATTAATTTAAAACTTATGTTATGTTATATCTGCCCCCCACAAAATTTGAATTAAAATTAAAATTACTTTAAAATTCTAAATTTAATTCGAACGGCAAAAATCTTAAGACTAACTTCCCTCACCGCATCCACTATGTACACAAGTTCCTTAAATTACCTCGTTACACATCTTCCTGTAGTCTCCATTCATTTACACAATAGCATAACTAATCTTTAAAAGCTTTTAGTTCATCCAGTTTCTCAAGGTCATATTTGTTAACATTTGAACAGCTGTCTATCTACACATCAGACAACTTTCACTGTGGTGTGTCATGTTTCGTATTTTCTTTAATATTTTACATCTTTACGACATAATTAAGTTCTTATCTCCATCGGAGAACCTTTCAATTCAATTATCCTATAGAACATTGTAAGTTCTATACACATTAGTCTCATTATTTTGGTGACAATTACATCATATTTTATGTTCTGGAGCTCGTTACATTCAGTTAACATTCTCAATGGAGCTGTAATACTTCTACTTACATTATGGTCACCATTCTGAGTTAACTTTTTTCTATTAATACACACATCTCGACTGTTTATAGTACACAATTTGTTTAACAATGTTCAGTGATTGGTTAAACATACATCCGTCTAATACACATATAGCAATAACCTAACCTTTTCATGACACACAGCAAGTTCGACAACCGAAGAATTCTTTAGCCAACCTAATCCTATCTGAATGAAGTAACTAATACAAACAGACAACCTTCCCTAACTCAATTGAACCCTACATCAGCACCCTATCTCGCTTCACTCGAAACCCACATAATACACAGTAATAAATTCATCTCCTTTCTTTGAGGCACAATAATAGATAAAACCCGGGCACAACCCTTCTAACACGATATCTTGTCATTCATTATATCGCTTTACAATAGCTTATATTCCCAATTAAACCCCTTCAAAATTACACAAATTACCATGAACTAATCTCACGACCCACTCGCAACCCGACATTACATCCCGGTTCCGAGTAACCAACACAAGCATCAAACAAAACAAACTATACCCCTCCCTCTAAGTTAAACAGTTTCTCTAGAAAATACACTTTACCCTTGAAATACATTAGCCCTGTTAATCAGTCATACATCACTAATACCCTACATAAACATGCATCAAATCTACCCTTCAAGCAATTACATATCTTAGGCCATTCAAGGTCATCCAAATCATGCACTGATCATTCACTCTAATATCAAAGATGTGAGGAAATGTGTTTTCGTATTAGATTATAATAATGTTTCATTTTAATATAATGTGACATCCTTTTGGAAAATTAGTTGTACGTATTACTATTCAAACTATGTGCTGTGTTGAGTTCTGCGTTACCGATCGCGGAGCGTTTTGTCCAGTCAGCAAGGGCGAATGACTTGATACGTGGTGACGAGACAGAAACTGTTTGTGTAGGTAATAAAAGTGTTTGATGGAGAGGAAGGGAGGTCATTCAGTCTGTCGGCATT
>KZ869789.1:0-15487 GCA_003456935.1 Machilis hrabei | reverse complement strand
CCTTCCCCCTCAAGGGTGGAGAGGAGGGGCTTGTTTTTGTACGCAAACAATGTCCCCCTCAAAATCATAAAACTTTTGTCTGACATTTTTTTCGCAGAAATTCCGCCCTTCTGAGATATTTGGCCATATTGATTTAAATGGATCACCCGGTATATGTAATTTTGAATACTGAATCTGTTACATCACAAACTCGGCAAATTACGGGTAATTCGCTAGTAAATACTAGAGAGGACAGTATCATACTTATGTAACTTACCTTTGTTCTTCATCTTCTTCTTCTTCCTCTTCCANTGCAGGTAGTCCATTTTTTGTCTGTTCCGTTGACTCTTGTTGAGCATTTTTGTTCACTAATCTAACACTTCTAATAAAATCCATCAATTTCTTCTGAGTGTTGAGGCTTTTTTCAACAATATCCTTACAAATGGAGAGTTTGTTTACNCATCCCATACACAGCATCTGGGGAAGCAGGTCCCTCGAAGTAACCTGTTTACAATCAAAGGTATAAGAAGTTGCTAATGTTCAAGTTAACTTAACAAAGTATTATTTATGCTAGGAAACATTAAGTATGAAACTGTGGTGTATACAGGATGTTTACAAAAAAATGTAACACTAATCGAGGACTGCATTCACTACCGAATAACAAGATTAAAATGATGACTAACTATTTTTGAAAAATATGGAACAACTTACATAAGTAGAAAACATCACGAAAACAATTTATGAATATTAGTCGTAGGATATACTATCATTTCTGGTAATTTTTCTACAGACAGTTTAGCATGAAATTGTGTTCATTTATGTGCATACTATTTAGTATAATTGCAAATTGCACCCCCTGCCATAGGCCTAAGTTGATTGAAGGTAAGATGAAGGTGAACTCGGCCNTAAAATCATTCTTTGGGGGGAAAATAAAACTGTACAATTTGATAACTAGCACTGTATTACACAATCCAACCCCACATACGTTAATGCAGTCGTAAGGCTTATGTTCTGCCGCCAATACTGTGTTCTTTGAATAATTAATTTTTTTAGCAAAACACATACAAAAATTCAGCCAATGTTAGCATATAGGAATACAATGTTCAATTTTCAGTACTCGTTATAATAAGGTTTGGGATTTCAAGGACATCTACATACATAACTTCCTAATGTGTGNGTCTGTCTTTCCACACCCTCCCAGAAGCCTAGAAAGCANAAACTTACAACACTTATAGTATAGGGCACAGATCAGAACCTAACAATGCCAGATTTTCGATTTTCTCCCCTGGGACAGAAATAGGGGGAGTTTTTGAAAAACCTATGTGAACTTCCATAAGGATGACTAATCACCATATCTCTCCAACTCCAGAACCTGGAAACTTTAAATTTTGCTTCAAGGTTCCTTTTAGTTCGACCTCTGAGGAGAGGGAGGATGAAATCTTTAAATATGGTATGTATGTGGAATATAAACTAGATACTACTCTAAAGCTTATATTGGAAGAAAATAGAGTAGATGTCCTGACTCCCCCAAAATCAAGTATTCGGAAGGAAGGCTTTATTGATGGGAGACATCCTAACATATTGAGTAGTTGTTGTGCTTTGTTTTTGTATTAGAAATCAAGAAAGAAATTGGGTAGAAGTGCCTCAGTGTATTGTGCAGATGCAATACTGGGATTAATAATTATGGTTACAACAACCCGCACGAAGAATGGGCAAAGTGACTAGTAGTTGATATTCTGGTTCACTAGTTTTTGGATCTTGTGCAAAGGAAACATTTGAGATATAACTAAAAGTTACCATTACTCAATTACTGTAATTATTATTACACATGTAAATTTTGTGATTTCTGTAATTATGTTTTACGTGCATACAGCACCCTGTTGCAAGTGTCTCAAATGAAAACTGGAAAGTGTTAACTCAGTTCTGGCATATGTTTTGGGGGTTTATTAGATAATTTGTGAATAACTGAAATGCTTATTATGCCCATAAAAACTATATTGATGAACTTAAGGTGTGTCTGNACCTCCATTAGCACTTTGGAAGATTAGTCGATAACAGTCCACTCACTCATTAGTTATCGTGGGACAGACAGTCAAACACCTGATGGGACATTGCACAAAGATGAACAGAATTATTTTAATGGAGATGAATGAATAACCACAAACACAGACATTCACAACAAGCAGCCATATTTGAGGATCGAATCCAAAACATTTGGTGCTGCACCATGGTTACCTATATGTATGACAAGTTGAATAAAGATGGGTCACACTTGTGTGCTATGGACGAGTTAACTCATTTTTTTTTTTGGTATTAAAGCTGGTTTAGTTTCACTGAGAAAATTTTCTTGCCCAGACAGGGCTCGAACCCAGGACCTATAGAACCACCTCCAGCCCATGCTAGCGATGTTGCACGCCTTAGACCACTCGGCCGTCTCAACCAGACAAAATTCTGACGTCGACTACCGCTATCTTAGTTGCTGCCAGCATGAACTCGGCCTCTGAGACTTGTTACTCGTAGGATAACCCTTTTTACCCAGGGCTAGGAGCCGGCCCAGNGNTTTGAACCCGGGACCTCCCGATCAGGAGGTGAGCACTCTAACCACTAGGCCAACCTGTCGGTTTCAGAAGCTTGAGTTACGCTGACAGTACAAGATTGCTGATAACACTAATATGGAGAGTAATGTTGCCGAGTACAGCTGGTAGGTATTAAAGATAATAAGTTAAGAGCTAACTTTCAAGTCCTTACAATTTTAACANCTGATGTATAGTTCTGAGTATGAAACTTAGTGTGATATCTGCAAGACTAATGAACCACAACTAACACCTCTTAATTAATCTCAGGTTCTTGATTTATCTGAAGTGTTAGCTAACCTATTCCAAGATGCAGTAAGTTAGCATTTCATGTTGTTATTATTATTACTGAATAGTGACCTTTGTATAGTTCAAAAACACTACTCCCACCTCACTACACTTCATACGAGGTCTGATAAAAAGTATCTATTTTTTTTTTCAAACACGTATTCTCGTGTGACCTTGCACCTCCGTTAGCATCCATCCCTGGCAATCAACCAAAACCTCAGTTGTGGGTGTCAACACTTCGAATTAACAATGACAGAACAAACTGAGTACCGTATCTGCATCAAATTTTGCCAGAACTTTGGGGACTCATGGTCAGAAACCTATGATTAATTCAGAATGTTTTGGGAATGAGGCAATGGGCCATAGGCAAGTTAAGGGATAATTTAGGCAGGCCAAAGAGGGATATGTCAGTTGAGTGTGATGAATGTTCCGGGAGGCTCTTCACGAGTAGGAATAAACTGATGATCGACAAAGTGTGTGTTGCCATTCAGGGTAACCAAACAGTAACAATTAAGAGTTCTCAAATGAGTTGAATATTTTGTTTGGTTTGGTATGGTCTATTCTGACAGAATAGACCATACTAAACCAAAGATTTGGGCATGTCAGTGAAATTTGTTCCAAAACTGCTGCCAGCTGAGCAGGAGGCTTGCATCGCAGTAGCTAGAGATTTGATGCAGAGTGCCAATTGAGATGCAGAATTCCCGAAGACAATAGTAACCAGTGATTTATCTTGAAAATGCGGATCCCAAGAGCCTATCATAGGTTTCTGAGCATGAGTGCTCAAGTTTCTGGCAAATTGGATGCAGATGCGCTGCTATCTTCCTTGACCACTGTCAATGTGATGCGCACAGAAACAGGTTTTGGCCGAGGGAAGCAATAATTCACGGATGCGTACTGAGAGGTCTAAGGTCATATATACCCCACTCCCGGCCCAAAGCACCTTGTTTAAAAGAATAAATAGCATTGATACTTTTTGTTCAGACTTCATATAAGACAAGGAAAAAAATTGGTTTGCAATCTCCTTAATCACACATAAGTTACAAAAACTTTGTAAACAATGAATTGAAGAAAAACAACATAGCTTCCATATGGTGGCCAATTCTGTAAAACTGAGTAAGTACAGAAAACAAAAAGAGTCTAAAAATCACTTGGTAAATAGTTTCTTCACGTACTTCTTCAATGACTTGCCACGGGAACACTTAGGACCCCCTGTAGACACAATGACTTTGACATTGTACAGGTATGTCACAAAGTGGACTTCTATACATATTTTGTACATCAGCTTACATCAATAAATACGAAGCCGCCATGAATAAGGATATATAATGCATTCAATAAANAAGTGTTATTTCAATAGTTTATTTCATATTGGCAAAGCCATATTTACCGAGGCAAAGCCGTGAAAGCTATTTTAATTCAATTTAGTTCATGCTTGCTTTTAAGCTGNACAATAACGTAGCCGGAAACCGTGGTAGAGNAGGGTGAGGAGAAACTGATAATCTGCCTTGCTAATTAATGTAAACAGGAAATGTGGGCAGATAGAGCATTGGTAAGGGTCTTGCTAATTGCAAGCAGCTTTTAACGTTTCCTGCTCCAAATAGCTAAAAGAGGGACTCTAAATATTTAATATACAAAGTTGCTGAAACAAGAGAGCATGTGTTGTTCAAACGACGTACTTGGGAATCCCGATTGCACAATGGTGCGCTGTGGAACATGAGGGCCTTCCCTCTTCCCTTCGGACTTTCCAGGGTCACAGTAAGTCTTTCTACCCACCTCACCTGGAATAACCAGACATGTGCTGGTTTAGCCCTCTGACGCACATAGGAAGCTTACACGTGTCGAGGCCAAACCACACTGGTGGCTCCGCCCACACAGGAAGTGCTAGGGTATAAAAAGGCCGCCCTACAGGGCTAATTGGATCAGTTGATCACTGAGCACCTCGGGCAGACTTCAGCGACGGATCTTCGAGCCATCTCCAGTGACCAAGCCACAACCGACTTAGACGGTAATGATGGCTATGCCAATTATTTGAATGCTGTAATTGAGACTATGACAGTCATTAGAAAGCTGACCATCAGATTAGATTTGAAGTAAATGTGTTAGAGAATAGTTACTAGACTTCAAGGATGTTTTAAGATAAAGTGCTGATGTTGAGAAATGTAATTGTTTAATTTCTAATGACAGAAATAAACAGTAATCCTTGTTTAAATACGAACATTGAGTAGTCATTTCACCACCCGCCATTGTGTGTAAGTGATCGGTGAGAAGTTCCTAAGGGGTTTGAACTCTTTTTCCTCTCCCATTGCATGTAGTTGGACGCCAAGCGTAAATATAACACAAACCCCCCCATTGCCTAAATAAGACCATAGATAAACCGTGTTAGACTTACCTCTTAATGTTTGGTTATAGTAGTCTAATAAGTAGTATGTAAACCTCAAATTAATTTTGTGTCGTTATGTGGATGCCAAGAGTAATAAACTCGTGATGGAAGGTGCTGTCATCTATTCTACTTTTTTGTACATATTTCAATAGCGGGTGCTGTTTATTCTTACAAAATAAGTTTGGCCTCGCAATTACACATTTAACCTATTTTTGTCATATAAAAGTACGTGTTTTATATTCAGTGTTAACTTTATTTTATACAAAAGCCATTTGAATATTGAAATATGACAAATTCATGAAGGAATATGATGAAACATGTACAGAATCAGATATTAGATGGCATCATCTTGTGATTTTCCAGACAGACTTGCTAACC
This sequence comes from Machilis hrabei, assembly GCA_003456935.1. Lineage (NCBI taxonomy): Eukaryota > Metazoa > Arthropoda > Insecta > Archaeognatha > Machilidae > Machilis > Machilis hrabei. Next base: position 9,889 of record KZ869789.1, on the reverse strand, counting down.
TAATGGTCAGTCGAGTGTATGGACTAGTCAGCTTACTCTGCTGATCTGAAACCTGTTCAGCATGCTACACTGGAATGAAAAGATATGAGGCGTGTCTGGAAAGCAAATATACATTGCATCTAGATCAATAGGGAAATATGTTATGCTTGTGGTGGCTGCACTGACATCGACCTTGAACATTCCATTTTCTGAACGCAAAAGGTGAGGTGGCCATCGGAAATTCCCAGACAAATTGCTGCTGTTTGTGGTGACAATTTAAATAAACAAAATGTGACGAAGTGTTGCTGTCAATGCTCGGACTGTTGTTCATGACCCACACTGCGTGTCACCACTGCGCTGCTGGACAACTTCAACTGGTATGTTTTGGTTCATCCACCCTATAGTTCAGACCTCACACCCAGCAATTTTACTTTGTTTTTTCACCTGAAGAAACATCTGGTTAGGAAAAGTTTGACGACAATGATGAGGTGAAAAGAAGTCGTGATGTGGTTCAAAGGCCAACTTTTGTGACTAGGGGATACAGAAGCTGATCTTGAGCTCTACTTGTCCACATCTTCCCTCTGCAGACCTAAATGTCACTACAGGATTTCTTAAAAACTAAACAAATCATACTGATAAGTTTTCATGTCCAGGATAATACAAATAAAGTAAAAACTTTGTGGTTTACTAGACAACAGTTTAATAGTAGAAGCTATCCGTTTCAGTAATTATGTATTATCTTCATCAGTAGCACTTACAGTAGTTAAAAATCATCTACAAAAATTTAAAATTCAACTTCCTTTTTTGGAAATTGTGAAAGGTCAACCAGTAAAAGGATATTTGGTGGTAGTAAAGCGGGGAGGGTAATGGTTAGGTGAGGACGGTTTGAACGGAAGCACTTTAACAATGGAAATAAGTTATGTTCTACTNCAAACCAAAATACTTAAAACCCTAACAATAAGCAAACATTTTCTACTACAAACATAAATTCCAAAAACATTAACAAAACTATAAAATTATCATAATGATACAATATAATCAATAAGTGGTACATATATCTGCAGGAAACTATCTAAATCTGAAATCCTGTTAAGCTTCGTTTCTTGTTTTACAATTTGAAACTTTTCATTGAAATACCTCTTTTTGTGCTTTTCTCAANTTCTTGAATCTGTACATCATACCACTCCATATTGTCTTCACCTTTCTTATCCATATGAAGGGATATGGCTGATTTTTTTAGTTCCCCTCTCCTAAAAAGTACCTGTGCTGATACATATGTTTTTATGAGTCTGAGTGTAAATAATGGTATGTGATTCCTAATGATCTACGGGTATGGCTGAATGTGAAGTGTGTGGAAAGTGACTCCCTGGAGAATAAGTGATCAACGTTTTACTCAACAACCAAATTCAGGAAATATATTGTAATATTAATGTTTTTCAAATCAAAATTGGCTTTAACCTCAGCCATCTCTCAACATTTTTAAGTGTAGATGATTTTGACAAGAATATAATACAGTTTTCAAAAACAAAACTGACACAAATTTCAAAACTTGAAAAGCTAAGAAAACGTACAACATCAACTCTAACAGATAACTGGATTTTAAATTTGTGTACCAAGGTGATTCCAGAAGATATAATGCATTTTNGGGGTTTAAGGTGCAAAATATGCAGTTCATTCAGAACGTTATCCTTACAGTTATTTGTTAGGAGCAACTGAAAAGGTCACTGAGAAGTAAAGTGAAAAGCAGAAACAGTCTTTTAGATATGAGGTAGCAGGAGCGATAAGAAAAGACTCACGGCCGGTTTTACAATCTCCCGACAAAGTGGCTGATTGTTACCCGTCAGATAAGTTATCTTGAACTTTTATTCGCCAGATACAAAGTTTCTGTTCTACAAACACATTCTGTCCTCCCGATTGTTGTCCGACAGAATAGTCAGGGCTTTCACTGAAGCAAGGGAGGTTGGTAAGCCTTTTCGTGCTGCTGTCCGCCAGATAAGTCCCTATCGGTCACTCAATNTACCGGGTAACTTATCTTTNGTTTATCTGGAAGATAGCAGTTATTTGGGAGTCGTAGAACGCAGTATAAGACTTATTGCGGAGATAACGTTATCGGAATGCTTATCGGGAGATTGTAAAACCGGCCCTTAAACAGACAAAAATGACAGACGGTGATGCAAAGAAAAGTGAGAAAGTTTCTGAAAGAACAGTGACCTAACAATTACTAGAGCAGACAAAGGTAACAAGGCAGTAATAATGTATAAAAGTGACTATGAAATAAAGACGAAAAACATGCTGAAAGATCCTACACTCAGTATTGAAAAAAAAGTGAACGGCATTCTTAGAAGCTGGCTTAATATATTCCAATTTATTCAATACACTTAAAGTCAATAATAGGGATTAATAGCACACCACCAAGGATTTACAGACCAGATTGAGGTGAACAACTACAACAAATTTGTAACAGTACATAAGCTTGTGTTTTACGTAACTCTGAAACATAACCAGGTAACTGTACGAATTTTAAGATTATTGTAGACTGAAAGGAATTTGGATGGTTTGAAAAACTGCCAGATACACATTAAATTAATTTAATCTGAGAAATTGCAAGTAGGCCCTAGCTTGTTAACTCTTTATATCCTTAATAATGTTAAACTGTCTACCTACTCACAGCGACTTGAAAACAAGTCATCCAGCAGCCTGCCTGTGTCACGGCAAATGGACATAACATGTTTGCTTTGGTCGAGGCTTTGTTATTATTCAAGGTATATGGTTTACACCACACTTAAAGATAACAGCATGTCAGATATATTATATAGTAGGCAAACATAAAGAACAGAGGCTAAACTAATTATTTCCAAGAACATCATTACTTACAGTTACAAGCACAAAGAACTGCTTATTTTCCCAAACATTTGTTACTTTAAAATAAACTGTATTACTAAGCGACAATACAAAATAAATATTTTATTTTCCTTCAGAAACAGAAAAAAAAAGAATCTGTATTCAACTTGCACCACATGTATCAAAAAATAACACCACATACACAACACGCTGGCTCTCTACTCAGAAAGCACAACCTTACATATACAAGGAATGTTCGAAAAGTAAGGACTAGTGGGTCAATAAAACAAAAGTAGTAACTCAAAAAATAGTCTTATAGCCAAGACTTAACTATTTAATTAGTTTAATTTTCTACATAGTCACTCTAAGAATTGAGGCAGTAATCATAGTGGGTCACCAGCTTTTGTATCTCCTNGACATACANGCAAGTTTCGATAACATAACGAAATGTGCGCTAATAACAAATTTGTATGTGTTACAGTTCCCGCTGAGTATCACATACCGAAAACAAGTGAATAACGTTATTTGTCTCTGTACCTTTTCAAATGGTATATATTTAAAATACCGGACTTATAAATAACATTATTGGCAAGAAAGAACAGCATTCGGTTATTGTGGTTAAAGTTGCCGGTACAATAGCGTTATTGACACGACCACCATCATGTCGTATCAAGTTTGGAACGTGAAGGAGGAGTTGGTTCCGACAAGTAACGGCCCTCTCTAGTATCAAAGGAGTTTCATTACACCCTTTTAGCAGTATAATAATGTCTCAATAAAGACATACCATTTTTGTATAAGCTGATAAACGTCAGTTGTGATGATAACATTTCTCTGACCGTTACAATTCGTATTAGTTAGCGTTTGTACCGGTACTGTTTTCGTACAATTCTAACCTTCCCAATGTTGGATTTCAATAACAGTAGAAATTGCATGGCCCGCATTAGCCTTGGCAGCAGTGTTTGTGATAACAAAAGTACCAACAGCCTGACCTAACGGCAATGTTTATTATCCTAGCTGATATCATGTGGGAAGTGAACTTTGCCTCAAGTCATTCTTTAGCTACTCTGACAACAACTTAATGCAGCACTTGTCAATGAATTTATCAACAAACAGAAATTTTCAGAAACTTTAAATGTGCTGCACACCAAAGAACCTATTCAATTTTACAGAAAGGTTGTTTTTGCACAGTGCTCCACACAAGGACCAAGGTTACTATTACAAACTTAACAAGACCATGTTACCAAAACTGAAGAATTACAGGGCAACACTGCATTGTCATTACTGATGGGGCTGGGAGTTGAACTTGATGCTCCAAATGATGATAACGGAATGGACGATGGCACAAAGTTTGTAGAAGGAAAAGTTCATGAAGATGGTGTACCAGCCGAGGACCCTAGTGAATGTGGGCATTGATCAATTCTTAGGATACAGGTTTTGTAAGTCCTCAGCTGCAATCTCCTGTACAATATCTGCATTGCTGTGAATCAACATAACACCATGTTCTGATTTCAACTTCTAGCACAGAGGGTCAAGGGTATAGTACAATGCTGAAAATAGGTGCTCAATGCTAACTTGGGTTGCTGGGATGGCATGAACAACCTTAGCCAACTCATATAGTCCAGGATGACNAGAATGCTAATTTTGCCAGTACTGCAGTACGTTTTTTTTTAGCTGTTTGAAATTAAGTATCTAGCAATGGTCTGGTGTTGCTCTTAGTACTTTCTCTGGCTGCCTGGTATCTCCGAGAGTTTTTATGTGCTAAAAGTTCATGCAGCTCAGAATCTTCATCNCCGGAACTCTACATCTCCTCAATTACTCCATCAGATTAAGTATCAATATTTTCATCGCTCTTGCTTTGAGGATCCGCTGCTCACAACTGATCCAGTCTTGCTCAAATATGTAAATAAGATATTTTTTTTAGCATTTACAACTTCTTCGCATTCAACAAATGAAAAGTATCCCGGGTCCCGGAAAAGAGCAGCACTAAAACCTGGATAATCAAAGAGAGGCGCTAATCTTACATTCCTACTCTTGTAGTTCCCGCCCAGAGAATGTGTCGTGCGTGAATAAAAAGTGTCCATCATCACTCTTAAAGGGTATTGGTAACGGCTCTAATAACCACAAACAAAAGTGTTTCTGAGCCGTAAAGCCTTACTCCATCATCATCTGTTGTTTTATTCCATTTCTTTTCTGTTCAGCTTTCATGGTAGTCACATGTAAAATAAATACTCTACCATATTTCACTTCTGTCATAATTAAATTACCTTGTTATAATTACACAAAAATGTCACTGATATACATGTAAAAGATGCAGGTTTGCCAACAACTGGCAATATCATGGCTATGCTGCGCATGTCATTTACCGAATCGCCCAACCATGATCTGCGACTTCTACATTATACGTATATTCAAAACTCTTTGGCATACACTGCATTATTGTACATTTGACAAAAGTAAACGAGAACCGAATCAAATTCAGTGCATGCACAGTAACAAATATATTTTCGTTCGAATTCTAACAATGGATCGTTCCCACGTGTTAGGTTTATATCTTAGTAATACTTATTGTATTCTTTTGGCAGTGTAATATTGAATACATTGACAATAATCACTCGCTTGAGTGGGTTTTAAGTGTTTAAAACTCTAGGCCTAAAGACATCTGTACATCACACATGAGCAGTACCAAAGAGAAACAGAACTAACAATGTTGAGTAACGCAGACAGCCGGGGTATATACACTATATACATATATATTTAGAACGAGAGACACTCGGCAGCAATGCGAGGCCGCGCGGGCCGTCTCGCCTCGCGCCGGACAACAGTCAATACCTGCAGCTCATATGGCAATCAAAAGCCCATTGTAGAATATTCAACGGGACAGGTCAAATGTCTTTCGGCTTGCTTTCGAAGAACTTTAGATATGTCAATTCTTCTTTTCGCAACGAGAACGCACATGATGTGTAAAATCTTTGAAATACGTCAACTTTCGCGAATTTTATTAATATCACTTAAGTCTCTGACTGCCTTCCTAACTTGGGCGGGAATCGGTGTAGATCCTCTAAACAGAAACGGCTTTTTGTTGGCTTCGTTCGAATTATGCTAAAGTGATCACTGCATTAAAGTGGTTCTGCAACGTTTTGATATTCAGTATCTTGCAAATGTCATAACTTTATCAATATTGCCAGCAATATGTTAAGTTACACAGATGGCAGTTGGAAGCCAAAACTGAACAGTTTCACTACTGCTCTGTTTTGTTATTGTACCTACCTCCAGACGAAATAACATTATTGCGTTAATACCGTTCTCGACTCCCTCCCGAAAAATGTTACTAACAGTAGCTAAAATACAATAATTCCTTCAATTGAGTACAATACCAAAATGTTAAAGTACGAATAATGTAACGAAACGTAGTGTTTTTGTTCATACCTACCGAAACTAAAAAAACAGCTATGTTTTGTTACTACGACAATTTTGTTACAGTTTCGGTTATGTTTAGTTAGCGACCCTTGCATACAAGGTCACTGCCACTGAGCTCANTCAGTTCTTCACCGTTGATTTGTGCTCGTAGNAATCCATTTAGTTCCATGATGTCAGGAAGTTTGAGGTGAAGGAACAGTCAAATCAATGGTGTACAACTAGCTTGAATGATGAAGGGATAAAAAAACCTGGTGCCCCGCTATGGTTAGTCCCTATTTTCTGGGGTTTACCAAGTACAAAAATAAATTAATGCAATAGTTAGGTTCTCGCTATAATATTTTTTAGGCGAGTACTGTTTTTTACTGGTGGAACGTCCCTACGTATAATCTGTCCTACCAGGTCAAGGGATTCAAAGTCAGATATTAATCAATTTTTTGTTGAATATTACATCTCTGGCTTCACTCCTGAATATGACGACGTTTGACATCTTCTCAGCCTTACAAAAAAATGCTGTTAGGCCATGTATACTGTACATTAAATTCAATATTCTCCATACCATAAATACAAGTATAAATATTGATAACTACTAAATTAGAAATACATTTTTCACTTNTTCAGTTTCTCCAGGAATGAATGCCATTTGATCATCAATACGATCCTCTTCTGCCAGATCTTGAAACTGAAAGTGCAANGCACTGTCATTATCAAAGTCNCCACAATNTATTTNTTTATGCTGTTTTAAAGTAGTGGACCGAGAAAATCCGANACCACAAACATCACAAACAAAGGAATTCGATCCATGCAAATGCCTTCTCATGTGCAAATTGGCATCACCTGACTGCGTAAAGCACTGTCCACAAACATTACACAAAAACGGTTTTTCTCCCGTATGCGTCCTTTCGTGAATTTTCAAGCCGTAGCTCCGTTTGAATCTCTTCGGACAGTAATGGCATGCAAATCGCCGTTCGCCAGTGTGGTCTAGCATGTGTTCTCTTAGGTATATCGTACGAGTAAAAGATCGCGTACAGAGCTTGCACTGGTATCGACACTCTCCGTGAGACTGACTGTGAACTCGTAAATAATGAAGACTTGCGAAGCACTTACCACAAATTTCACACGTGAACGGTCTTTCACCGCTATGTGATCGTTTGTGTACGTCCAAATAGCTTTTAAATGGGTANGTTTTTCCACACTGGTCACACTCGTGGGATTTTCGNTTTTGCTGCTTNATGCGCGTTCTTAACGCAGAAGTCGACAAAATCGTCCCACGTCCTAGACAACTTAGTTTGCTTTGCGACGTAGTAGATGCAGAACCGACGTGTTGNGACGTGCCTGGCATCATTGTTGCCGAACTATGCCTCGTTCGCTTGTGATGGTGCAGCCTTCTTTTCGTTTGACATATTATACCACATACGTCACACATCGCAGAATTTCCACCCCTATGNATAAGTCGATGTTCATTTAGGAGCTGCATTCTTTTAAAGCCTTTTCCACATATCTCGCACAGAAACGTACCTTTTGAATTGTGGCTCACTTTGTGGAGGTTTAGTCTGTTTCTAAGAGGAAATGACCTGCCACAAATAGTACACACATAAGGATTATTCCCAGTATGCAAGTTATAATGCTCCTTAAGTTTGTGTTTCTCTGTGAACACTTTCCCACACGTTTCACACTTGTGCGTCTTTCGGTTCATGTGTCTTCGTCTGTGATAATAAAAGTTAATTTTTTTCATGAACACTTTTCCACACACATCACAAATGTGAGGTTCCCTATCTTTTTCGTGTTTCTCCAAGTGAGTTTTGTAATAAGATTCGTACACAAATTTTCTACTACAATACTTGCACTTTATACGTGGTCCTGGGTCTNGCTGATGATTACGTGTGTGTTTTAACAAAGTTTCTTGAGACAAAAATACCTCATTACAAACAGGACACACTTCTTCAGATTCACCTCTGTGCACACTTTCATGAGCCCACAAAGCAACTAATGTTTTGCAAGGTTGACTGCAATACTGGCACTCTCGAAGTTTGACACTTTTATGAATACGACAATGTTCCGCGTAATTAGGTTGTCTTGCAAAACGCTTCCCACAGGTCGTACACAGGTAGGGTCTTTGACCTGTGTGTATGTTTGTGTGGTCCCTTAGAGCAGCTCTTGTAGTATACAGCTTATTACAAATATCACAGACGAATCTCTTCTCTCTCTTTTGAGTCGGTTTTATGACTAACTTTTCTTTCAAGTCCAAAAGAGCTGAAGAATGACCAACAAATTTCTTAGGCAATTCTTTTGTATTACAATTTGGTGTGCTTACTATTTTATGGACCTGTAGAGTATGGACTCTAGTTTCTTCCTCTGTAACTATAACTTGCTGACAAGGTCTGCAGAAAAACAGGTGACAAACATCAGTCTGTTCTGGCAATATGTTTACAGAGCCAAATGTTTGAGAAGACAGATTCTGAGTTTCATTATGTACATCGACGTTTTCTCGATCCTCCTGATTTATCTGCGAATGAAGCTGCTCATAAACCTTTTTTACTTGTGGTGGCCTCGATATTACCTCAATCCCATAGCAGTTTTCAGTGCTGAAATTAAAAGAAACCTAGTTGTATTACCCACAAACTTATAATGTATAATAAAGGAGTAAGAAACAACAAATGCTAGCCAAAGTAAAAAAACACAATGGTATCAGGACAACTGGGGCACACAAGATTTGCACTTTGTTCTATATGTGACACCAACTTTTAAAGCCATGCTATAGTAGTCTANAATAATTAGTATGCAAACCTAAAATTTACTTTTTGTCTCTATGTGGATGCNAAAAGTGAAGAACATGCGATCAGAGGTGCTGCCATCTATTATCCAGTTGTGTACATATTTCAATAGTGGGTGCTTTTTATTCTTAAAAAATAAGGTTCACCTCGTAATTACGTATTTAATCAGTATTTTTTGTCATATAAAATTACGTGTTTACATTCAGTGTTAACCTTATTTTATACGAAAGCCATTCGATAAATTGAAATATGACAATTTCATGAAGGAATATAATGAAATATGTAGAGAATCAGATATTAGATGTCAGCACCTCTGACAGCGTATTTATCAAATTTGGCATCCAAAACCTTCACATTTTTTACATGGGCGAGATAGGGCTTTTAACCACTACCGTACTTATTCTAAGACACTGTAGCCACGTCACACTCTGTCACTTCAAACAAACCATTCTCACTATCATGTCCCCAAGATAGAGTTCAAAATAGAGACTAGCAGAACTCATCCACCAGTCTATATAATCGGACACACTGCTCCACTGTCATTTGCCCTCTAATGTACAAGCAACTGAGTGCCGTGGGCCTAACATTTGGCCTGATTTCACAAGCAAGCTTACGGAATGAAATATTCTATTGGACATTAATAAAAACAGCAAATGTAATCTGGCCAGCCACTTTCTCTAAGCCATCAGAACTGACATCCATGACTTTTCCCACCTCACTGGTCACCTGAAAACATACGTGACTTAAGTAAATATTTATATCCAGGGTGGTCTACATACAGCGTTACGAATTTTTATCGCGAAAACAAAGCAGTATGAAAGAAAATGTGTAGACAAATATTGTTAGGTTTGAAGGGGGACATATTGTAGCAATTATTGTTA
>KZ869788.1:60671-71314 GCA_003456935.1 Machilis hrabei | reverse complement strand
AGTTTTCACTCTACACATCTTTGAACGATTAATACGTCAATTATGTAGAACAAATGCTACATCAAAAGGTGCTAAAAACGTTTATCTCAAATATATTTTACGTGCCTTATCGGAGAACAATCCTGTCCCGTCAGATACTCGCGGCCATGTTCTTCAACACTCCCTAGCAGCTGGTAGAAGAAATAATGTCCGCAAGGCGTATTTCATTGGCATGGTACTCTTACCCAACCTGGCACTCTTACCCATCCTTCCCCTAATACTAAGCATTTGGCAACACTGCATCATGTTGAAACGACTACGACATATGTAGTATTTTTGGAATTTGTTTTCTATGATTAGCGTCCTTATAGTCCCAAATCACATTTCAATCACCTAACTGTAATTTCATAAATTAGCTCGCAGTCCCGAGGTATGATTTCGATGAAAATTAAGACTGGCAATTTCAACCACGTCATTTTCGTAAATGGTTGTATAAAGTGTTTTATGCACTTACTATTCGATATTAAAGCTTTTATTTCGGTTTTTAATTTTTCTATTGTATATTACATAATTGTTCCTTCAGGAATAGCCATAGAAAAGTCATAGGGATTCAAGTCCGTAGAGTGCTATGGCCAACACCATCCTAGCACATGAAACTGTTCGATACGGCGATGAAAGATGATTAACGTCAATCCCAAATGCAGTTGTGATATAGTTTTTACAGAATGATATTTTAAAGGCTCTGTAGATGGCAGCATAGACTGGTGCGAGGCTTGAACTCAAACATTTTGATTTTTCTTCCTTCCCTTCTAACGAAAACGTTGTGATCTTATAGTGAGAAGTTGAGAACTAACGTATTATGTATATGAAAGATGTTTTAATTTTACTGAGAAAATGTAGCACCCTCAAAGCGGATACAACCCATACCTTTTGGAACTCAACTCCTGCCGAGAGGTACAAGGTGCGAAAGATCATTAACATGAGCTGGAAATGGTTCCACAGATCCTGGGTTCAATCCCTGCCGGAGAGTGATATATTTTCTCAGTAAAATTAAAACACCTTTTTTCTTTAAACAATTGAAGGGCTGAATGGAAGAAGGGGATATCCCACTCTGCAGGCAAAATTGAGATTTTGGTGTTATAGGCATGTGAACGCCATCTATTAACCTCCTTACAAACTGCATGCATGTGGGATAGTCCCAAAATACTCATATTGTTATTTAGAGTAAAGTAAAAGTAACCTTTTATGCGGTGATATAAAATGTTTACATCAACTTTTCTCATTTTGTTAAAAATGTGGGATAACACCTTCATTATATGGAAAGTTCTTGCCTTTAAAGCTTTATTTAAAAAAAACTGTATTTCTTGTTTTTTAAGACCACTTTTACATAATGTGTTTGTCACGACGTTTCGATCTTTTTATTTATTTATTTATCGAAGTGTTTAAAACAATGTTGAAATTACATTTACAAAATTAAAAACATTGATAACAAACGTCAACAAAATCTATTTTTTTAAATGTGTAACTGTAATTTGAACATTGTTTTAATGACTCTGATAACAATCTACATAAAAAGATCGAAACGTCATGACAAACACTTTCTGCGAAATCGACCTTAAAAAAACAGAAANACTATTTATTGTGTATTTTTTCAACGAGTTAATGATTGTTTATACCTGGTTTCACTTTCGTAAAGCTCCTCTAATCGCTAAGTAAAGACANATGTTGTATATGAAAGTGCATATATANGCGACAAACAGTGTTTGTTGGTACACGTGCATTTACAGTACGTTAGCTCTCTATTATCATGTTTTCCTATCCTTTCAGTATAATATATTATAGAGTGACATCTTCGGTAACATAATTGAAATACAAAGAGACTGCGTCACTTATTTTATGACAGGCATACACCTACCACAGGAAATAATGAGTGATGTTTAATATTAATCACTGCACTTAAAGTGACGAAATGTATGTACACGCTATTGGCTAGTGACATCAATAACTTAAATTGAATCCTAGATGCAGTTTAAAAGAGTGTGAAGAAAGTTAAATTAAAACTAGAAAATGCATAGATGTCACTACTTTGTATTTAAGAGTCGAGATGACGTACCGAGATCTAATTCAGGGGTTATGGGTTCTAATCCCGTGCAAGGCATGGATGTTTTTGATTGTCCATTCATCTTCATCAATCAAAATAACTAGTATCCCTTGTCTGTTTTTGGCCCATTTACACTCGTTCCGTTGAGGTGAACTCTGAACTCGTGGCAGGTATGTGGACCAGTCATTACACATTTCATACCTTCAGTAGACCTTAGGCATTTATGTAGTTGTTATATATTTGTATATATCTTTGCATTTAGGACATATAATAATGAGGTAAGCTACAAATGGCAAATGGCCTGAACTTGAAAGGTTTGTGTAATTTATTTTTACTACACAATTATCACGATAATTCCAGCTTCACTCCACGTACAAAATGCAATTTCTCAGTTTATTGGACAAGCAGTTTAATATTTAAAGGTATCCGTTTCGGTAATTATGTATTACCTTCCTCAGTTTCACTTAGTCTANAAAGTATGTACAAATATTTACTTCTTGCTTACTACACAGCTAAGTCGTTCTTTGATTGTGTAGTGAGAACTATTTCAAGATGTGTACATAATGTTAGACATAAGGAAGGTAATGTGTAATTTCTGAAAGGTATGGCTTCTAATATAAAACTGTTTCTCCAGTAAATGACGAAATACAATTTTAGTTGTATTATCCTGGACACTACAGCTTACCGATTGAGAGATATTTCACTAGACGTGTTATTTTGCTTTGCTATGGGCTTACGGTCCCTCGTTTATGGTATCTTAGGTCTAATGCAACCCTACTTGTAAGCCCCTCTTGAAAGACGCCTTCGATCGTTAGGTAATCCTTTATACTCAAGACAAAAAGTAAGACCTAGGATTTCAAATCGGGACCTTTTGATCAGAAGTTGTTTCTACTTAAATATCTCTTCCACTCTCATCTCGAATATTCTTTCTTTGTGAAGCCGGCTGTCATGATTTCAGGCAGAAATTATGACGGCTATTTNNATGAAGGTGTATTTGATCAGGAAACGAGTGGTTCAGAGTGTTTGTTAATAAGCCAACGAATAGCTCAATCAATCTTCTGATTCATTATTGATGACTAGAGCAAATCGATAATGTGTTGCATNTGATTGTCCTATTTGCCTCATTTCCGTTTCACTTCTGCGAGTTTTATTNAATGATGGATGTATCCACNAATGTCCAGAATTAGGTCAAAGAGTTTCTGTGCTATTGACATGTCGTCGATGTGATGCAATTTTAAATAAATTGTTACATTAGAAATGTTGTTCCCGGACAGTATTTGAGCGAATGAAGTTTAGTTTGGCTGAGAAGTAATTTAATTTTCACCGGTTGTCGAAGTCAAGACCTTTGAGGCCAATGATTCTCAGGTGTGAATCGTCAGCATGGGCTGGAAAATGGCTTTCATAGTTCCGATAAAATTGGACAATAAATTTTAAATTTGATTCTGTTGAACTCAAATGAAAAGCTGATTCTCATACTATAGTATTTTTCTATCACGCTTAGCACTTTGATAAACAGAGATTGAGAACTAAATCACGTAATGCTGACTGATTAATTAATAAATGGGGTTCAGTAGAAGTCGTACTGTCTGAAAAATCTGGGTATTTTACTTCATCGTCTCGGAGACTTCAAAGTTAACTCACCGCCGACGTCACAATCATTGTTCGGATGATTAACACAGTTAAGTGGCATAGTTAATATACAGTGTATAATATGTTACATACACAACATAAAAAAATGATAAGAGAAAGATACTAAACTTGCAGCCACTAAACTATCATATGTCATACACATGAGAACTTGTACTCAGACTTTAGCTTTCAACTGGTCTGACTCAGACATTATGTCTGTTTTGCTAGCTTTTTCAGAATTGACTCATGGGTGCATGTTTACGTCATGACAGCTGATTACCTCATCATAATTTTAAATCTATGAGCAAATAAAGACTACCAGGAATGGCCTTTGTTGTGATAGCAGTAACTAAACTAAAATGTTATATTGTTTTAAAATGTCTATAACCTGACATTGAGCTTTCTGGAAAATAAGGTAGGTATGTAACAAAATAACGGAAGCCAACAGAAANATTCNGACTTCAGNTTCAGAACGAACGCCTAGATATTNATAATAAANAACCGAACTTGTACATTTAACAAAATCACTGTTGACCAGTGTTAGATGAAAAAACACGTGTGCTTTACTCACGANTAGCCTTAANAAAACAGGAAGTACATTCCATTTTTAAAGCCTTATTTTAGATCCCAAAGCATTACTCCGACATGAAACCATATGCTTAACCATGGAATAAACGCTATTAGAAATGCTGTGCTACTTTTGAAACTTTTTTTTGTGAGTGATTTTTTAAAGCTATGTGTAAATTGANTGTTAAGATGAGATGCACCTTAGCTTCCAGGAAATTAGATTCTCCTGTAATTCTCCCNTGGGATTTCATTTCCTGTTGTTTCCACTCCACAGTACTATATTCAATAGTTCCAGACCANGACTTCCTTTCAATTTAATTACAAACAGAGCGAGCAGCTCAAGAGGAAGGAACAAATAAACAGACAGAGCCGAGTGTTTCCTGGTCTGATAAACATGGAACACATCAACACCTATTCACCTCATACGTCAAGCACAGACACAAAAGTTGTATAAAGGCACACGATATTAATAGGACACCATTTTGTTGCAAGATGGCGACCAGTGAAATCTAGGTGTATCTTAACATGACACGTCACTTTATCAAAAAACAGTCGAATTCTTTAACATATTTCTTGGCGTAGAGATAGAATTTCAGGGTTCGTTTCTGTCTCCAACCTGTTTCTCTTTTTGGCAAACCAAGGGCAACAAACGTAGGAAAACCCATTCAATCAAATCTNGGTCGCCAATGGGTTGGCGTTAGCAGTGCTGCTGTCCACGCTTANCCAACCTCTTGGCGCCAGTCGATTCGTAGACGTTTGCTGTTGTGGTCAAGTGTTGTTANCGTGGCGTGACATGGTTTGAAGCCAACCTCGAACGCNCGAATACACTTGTCCACTCNAGCCAACCAACATCGTTTGATGCGGTCTGATTTTACCGCCCTAGCAGCGAACTTCTATCAAGGNCAATGAGAAAGTTGGGTCTCTTTCATTCGCTCAAATGCTCCGTCCACATATGTATAACGAACCAACGCCAACGAATTCGTTGGTTGGCCTTGGTTTGCCAAGTGTGTACGGGCCTTTTCACGTTAATAACCTCCATTCCATTACTACCAATCCCATTCGCAGCGTTGTTGGTAATAGTACTTGAAACTCCAATTTTTCATTCCCAACCTGATCATTGTTTGTCATGCTCCATTCCTGCTTCTTACAAGAACACGGNTCGTATAGACACTTTATGGGTCATTTACCCCAACTCTGTTTCTCCTTCATGTTAACGACCTCCGTTCCNTTACTACCAACCCCATTCACAGCATTGCTGATGATAATACTTAACACTCAAATCTTTCATTCCCAATCTGATCATTGTCCGTCACACTCCACTCCAGATTCTTGGCTGAACATCGGATTAAGGACTCCTAATGGGTCATTNAACCACAAGGAACAATGCTAATTGTGATTAATGAAGATGAATGGACAATCACAAACATCCACATGCCTTACGCGGGATTCGAACTTCCAATCTAGAACTCGTTACGCTAACCACTAGAGTAAACCCCGGACAGAACATTTTCCTGTGATTCTGGCTTGTTTGGAACAAATCTGGGAAATTGAAAAGTGAGAATCATAGAACAATGACTTCTGTCTATATTGGTTGTACATTTTCTAAAACTAATTTAATATAAACGTGTTTAACTTGGATAATTGGGCATTTGTACACAAAAATTAACCAAATGATACATTTGACATTTTAACTAGGTTTAACAAATATANCAAAATAACCAAACACAAAGCATTGTTCTATGTTTATAATTATTCTGTTTCCGAGATTTGTTTGACATTAATCAGAAATTGGTCTGGTTTCTGCCCTAATGATGATGCAATCCATTATAATCCTTAGATATTGAAACATCTACAGTAAAGATCAGTAGATCCTTTTCCAAGCCGACCTACTTGGGATAGTGGTTAGCACAGCGCGCCCTGGAACGAGAGGTTGCGGGTTCGAATCCCGCATAAGGCACGGATGTTTGTGCTGTCTTAAGAGTGTGTGTTGTTCATAGAATTAAGTTCACCTTCATTAATCACACTATACATTGTTTCATCGTCCCTAATGACCCATTGTGTGTCGACGGGACGTAAAAAAAATTTCATCTTCCTTTTCCATGCCCTACTCTTTTCCTCTCATTGACCTTTATTTTTTTATCCCACCCTTCAGCTGATGAGATAATGCAAATGTGTCTGTCCAAAGCACTATCGATTTCAGTGCCAATGCATGATGTCACGAGCGTTTGAATTGAGTTTCAGTTTTCATTTTAATTATTACTTTTTTATTTCTGTTCCGTCATCATCAAGTATTNATAATGATGTTCGTNNCTCTAAAGGTTTACAACAGAATGTCTTCAGATGGATTTTGAGTGTTATAGGATTATGGTTCCAGGTTTTAGATAACTTGCGTCTAATTGAGACCCCATAGACGTGGCAATGAGATTTTAAGTCAACACATAGGCGGTGCGGATTCTTTTACATCAAACACTTATGGATTTGACCCCACTTTTAACGTTACTCCTGGCAGACGTCTACGATCATAACTTAATACACAATCGCCCTTAAATGACCNATCAGGTGTCGATAGGACGTTGAACACTACATATCATCATCACCTTAATATAGAATGCTATACAGGAAGGCATTTTTTACTTATGGTTAGGAGTCTGGCCCGGGATTTAAACCCGTGGCCTTTCTATTATGAGGTGAGCTCTCTATGCTGAGCTCCGAAACTAGGTAGAATTGTCTCGAGTGTAATCACCAAAACTTTATTTAGTTAGTTCTGGCCAAGCAAGCCGTACAAAACATACCTTGTACCAGATAACAGTTAAAATTAAATCGTTTAAGTCAAGACTATATTGATAGGAAATTTATTCCTTACCGTGATACGGCTTGCGTAGCCGATTTCTCCTTACTTTAACCAGAACTAACTAAATAAAGTTTTGGTGATTACACTTGAGACAATTCTACCTAGTTTCGGAGCTTAGCATCGCTGAGTCTTAAGACAAACTGTACGTTTTGCGGATGGAACACATCTTTACGTGGGTATCAAACTCTTCATCTTGTGTCCGATAAGATGACCACTAACACAATGACTGTCATTATAGTCTACCTTTACCATGACGTTGGCTGTTTGATGAATTCCCTAACAGCGGTGTGATATCTCGCAAATAATCCATTGGATATTCCACATGGGATATTAGGATATCACTATCAAATANCTTTGTATCCCAGGGACGTTCACAGAATTTCCAGATGTCCTCATTATCCTACCCCTGGTCTCTGGTAGAGTCAATTACACAATTAATTATCATCGACATTTGCATAACCTCGAGATATCGGGTACGAAGGTTGCTGCAATATACTAATATTAAAGTATTGCTTCTCGGCGCTCAAGGCGTTATACATACACGTATGTAATCTAGGTGGAATGAAGTGAAACATAGCCAAAGAATAATAATATTTTTGGTACTCATTAATAAAGATTGTTGTTGTAAAAAGCACTTATAACTAGACGCTTAACTTTTTTGATTGGTGTTCTGTTAATCAAGGATACCCACTTTTGAGAAAGAAGAAACAGAGGACTTAGAACTAAATACTCCGTTGTTTTCCGATGCTCGGTTAATCAGGGTTACCAACTTTTGAGAAATAAACAAAGGACTTAGAACTAGATACTNCTTAGAACTAGATACTCCATTTTTTTCGGATGCTCTGTTAATCAGGGTTACCAACTGTTGAGAAATAAACAAAGGACTTAGAACTAGATACTCCACTTATTTCTGGTTCCCTGTTTATCAGGGTTACTAACTTTTAAGAAAGAGGCAAGACTTAGAACTTCTGACATAATTTTAATCAGGATAACAAACTTCTGAGAAAGAAACTGAGGACTTAGAACTAGAAATTCCAATTGTGTTCTGTTTCCCTGTTAAATAGGATTACCAACTTTTGAGAAAAAAACAGAAGACTTGGAACTATAAACTCCAATATTGTACTGATGCCCTTTTATTCAGGACTACCAACTTTTGAGAAAGAAACAGGTTATTTAGATTTTTTTCATGTCTCGAGGATCTATGTTTGGAGAAGTGTACGTATTCATAAAATGTTAAGCAAATCGCATACAACATGGTATTGGGCAGAAAAGATAGAAGAAAAAATATATAAACTGTACTTGAAGTCAGTAGCTTCAAAAAGAACATAATTTTTGGACCATTTTTTCGTGATTTTTTTTAAAGAACGGTATCGTGCAAATTTAAATGCGAAATATTTGGCATTATTTCAACTCCGCCAAATGTATTTTAGTTTGATTTAGGGATACACAGTTACACAGGTTAGTTGAAAATCAAACTCTGTCTATTTTAAATCCATTTCTATACATGGATGATAAATATAAACATTTTACAAAATAATCAGTCTTTTGCCAAACTGATATTTGAAATCTAAATGTTAATTGATTCATTAAATATTAAATCCATTTTCGTATGAGACTGCGTATTCAACACGGGTTAATGCCTGTAAGCACAATAACTAATGTATGGATAACTACGAAACTCTGAATATGCGAATATACTAAATGCGTGCATTAGAAAATTCCTATTAGTAATTAATCTAGTTGGATGGGGACATATGAAGGCTGCAAATAATAAAAATTGCAGCATTTAATCACAGTTGCAATTTTTTTCGTGTACCAATTATCTTAAGGAATGAATAGTTCCACAATCGAACATGTTAAATTCGAACTTATTTAATTATAATTTGTGGTTGATTCGAAGTTTTATCTCGGACCCTTGACATCTGTATTAAAACAATGTAAAAAAATTACGTGTAATTCGAATTTATTTTCTTTAATTCGAACTATTTTTCAGAAATATTCGTAAAAAATGTGAACGTAAATCGAGTTACCTGAATCAAGACAGCTCTTTTGTTACGATATAAGCGTTTGTTGACCGTTACTATTGTTCCAATTTCTTGGAATGGATAATGCTGGGTCGGAGTGTAGACGTTGCGTTTCCTCCCCTCACCAAGAAGTTCGTTCGCTGTTTGGTCACATACACACCAGCTGTCACTACCAAGGTCAAGTCGCATTCAGTTGTTGTCTGACACTGCCGCTGCACGTTACAGGCTAGAGTGNTACGTACTATTGTGACGGTGTCATATTTCTTGAATCANGTTGTGTCGCTATGTCTCTGTCAAAACCTCGAGTTCAGTACAAGGCACTAACTTTTACGGAAAAAGTCACCACCATCTCTTTTTCTAGCTCTCAATACGCTTCAAGAATTCGCAAACATAAATAGAACAAACTCAACCAAACACTACAAAATTTCAAACTTAAAAAAAATGTAAATTCTGTACAGTTGAGTGTTTAAAAAATTATTGATTCATGCAAAAATGAAAAATAAATTACCGATNTTTACTACTGTACTGTACATGCATTACAATACTGTGTTTTTTTAATAACTTTTCTAATTCGAATTTTTTGGATAATTCGAAATTTTTTTGTGGTCCCTTCCACTTCGAATTAGACAGGTTCGACTGTACTTGATATTCTACTGATGTCTATAGATTCAAAATAATTTCGAATATTATTAAAATTGAATTGTTTTAGCTCAAAACAAAGGTTGCCAAATTCCCCCAACATATAGGCCTATTAAGATACATACACGAAATTATGTTATCGATGTTTTTGGTGACACTTATCATAATTCATTTTAAAAATCAAAACAGTGTTGCCAAATTGACAAACAAAATTAATCTGGCTTAGAGGAATTAAGTCTGCGATAAAGTGTTTTCAGGAAACGTTTCAAATTAGATCAAATGGTTCGCTTTCAATGTCANAACTATTATNTAAAAATACACTGTTGTCAAATTANCAAAAGAATTTTGTCTAGAGGATATAAATATTGCACTCGGTGATCTTCTACGTCGCACATGAAATNCAATTTTCTGTCACAACAGACTTGACTTAAGTGATTTAATTTGAACAGTTAGGAGGTACAAAGTATGTTCTGCCATGCCTGTGAACGCGATTTCAAGTTGCTTCAACACAACTAATTAAATTTTAATATTCATTGGCAAACTCGATGATATATCGAATCTTAAGCTGTCTTTTGATTTACTGTACCAATCTGCCAAGTTTGTAATTATTGATATTTGGTGTCTAAAACNAAATTACCGCTTTAATTTGTTGTGTATTTTAATGTAGTTATTAATGAAATGAACATTCCACTTAATCGCACATGTTCTTGTGTAGTTTTTAAATACGTTTGACCAGTGAATACATTCTACTTTGTCCCATTTTCACTTCATCAATATACAGTACCATCATCGATTTGGTCATATCCAAACGAAGCGTAGCGCGAAATTTCGTTTCGCTTAAAACGCAAATTTT
>KZ869786.1:49484-76566 GCA_003456935.1 Machilis hrabei | reverse complement strand
AGCTGACAAAACAACCAAAACTGTGTCTCAACGGCAACGTCNCTGAATCAATTAAAATATTTAATGTATGCTACCATACTCCAACATTGATGCATCCACGTAAAAGGATAATATAACAAACTTTAACGGCAAACGGTATGTTAACCATCCCACTCCCTCTTAAAGCGGAAAAATGCATCGAAAACAGCAACTATATGGCCTAAAAAAATTACACATTAAAATTCAAAATTTTTGCAAAAAACAATTTTTTCCATATTTTAAGTATATAAAAAAGATTAAAAACACAATAAAACTGCCAAAAAGTATCGCAAATGGCTGAGCCCCCAACTGTTATAAAATGACTACCCTGGTCTGGTACTGTAAACTACCCTTTTGGGAGGGACTACAAAAGTGAAGCCCGACCTTCAAGGCGTAGTTCATTTCATCGACTAGTATGACTAAGGGATGGAGTATAAAAGATATCCATCAAATTGGATGCGGTACCGTGTGTAAACTCGCTTAACACGGCCCATTTATTTTCACATAAAAACCCATGATTTAGCATTAACATAAAAACATAAATAAGTACATAATTACCTTTGACAGTAGATAGTCGCAACCAACAACAATATATTGAGTAGTACCAAAGTAACACACTCTAATCAATACTTTGATAAATTCACATAATCCATAAGACACACAAATAAATAAATTAGTTAGCCAAAAGCCACATTCGAAAAAAGCCCTTTTCCTTTCCGTCTATCGGTTTTATTCCCTTCACAACAAAACACTTCTCTCGTCAGCAGAAAGGTCAACACCTCTCTTCCTTACTCTAACATATCGGGTTGGCCAATGGCCTTGCAAACACAGCACTACACATATCGCACATTACGTGAATAACTGAAATATAGTTCCCTTACATCCAGCTATTGGCAGGATGTCATATTTTAATAAAACGAGACATATTAATAAATTGGTTCGAAAACACATTTCCTCACATTTGCAAAGTTCAACGAAAACAATAATCACAAATATAACTTGATTAAAAATGCACAAACATAAACTGAACTGAAAGTAAGTCTCGATAACGTCAAAATAATAAAGTCCTTGATATTCACTGCAGTTCCAAAACAAAATAAAAGTTTAATTGCTTCGCAGTAAAATCTGAACTTAAACACGAATTATTCAACAAACACTGTACTTCAAAACGTTCTGACGACTTACGATGAGAAATTTGACTGTTCTAGAATTACCAGCAAATCCCTACGTGAAACCACTTCACTACAATAATGCAGGCCAAAAAGCTCTGCATAAATTTATAAATCAAACTCGCAACAACACTCGAGACTTGATTACAATTGCTATTCGGTAAATTCAACAATAAATCAGTCATGCCCTAATATTTAACCTTATGGGCCAACCTCACCACACTCGCCTTACTAATGATGTAAACAAGACAAGAACACAACGTGTCTTTCAGATACGTACCAAGAATTGTTCTTCCTTTAAACACTCAAAACACAAGCCTTAAATACTATCCTTATCGCTAAACAATTAACATAAAAGTAAACATTGATAGTAGCAACTACACAAGTTGCATACCTGATAGGAAAGGGGACCAAAACATCAAAACCTTCAGGATTCAATAAAAATCCTCTAAAACTGAAAAATGACCCTGACAATATATATATATATATATAATACTTTTAAGTTCACTCTCCCCCTTAATTGGGTTAAGTGGTTTAATTAAGACAAAAAATAAGTTTTTTACGACTCCTTTTCCTCTAAAGTAAATAAACACTATTCGCAATTATTGAATATACGTTAAAATTACATTTTTATAAGAATTTTAACCCTTGGTTAAAACTTTGGGACAATATATGGGCAAATGACTAAGTGCGAAAATAGAGTGACTATTGTAAAATAATGAAAAATGAAAAATATTGCCTTAAAACATAATATAATCTAAAATAAGATAACGAGAAAAGTAAATGCCAGTTGAGTATGATTTACAATTTAAAAATGAATAAGTGCATAAAAAATGGTAAGTATCACATACATCATGTACACATGTAAATACTACAAATATATTGTAATAAACTGATTTGTCACGACAGGATATGTCAATTGAGCACCGCAGTTTGCTGAGCAAAATGACACTTGAATCAGGTCGGTAGCCTGAAAAGAGGCAAAGTTATGTCCGTTCACAGGGAGCAAGGGGGCATATTTATTGTGGTCTGTAATTGTCAGCGCAGATGGTAGGGAGGAGAGGCGACCAAACGAGCGACGTACGGAGCAACCAATAAAAACTCACGTAAAGCGAAAGGCTCGATTCTGTGGAAAAGCAGAAAACGAGAGGCATTTGTTTTATGGCAGAGACAATCAAAGAACAAACCAAATGCGAGTCAACGGAAGCAACCAAATCAGTAAATGCACACTCGAACCCCCTATTAGTATGAACAATTGAAACACTTTATGAGGGTTGGAGGTTGTTTTGACAGGTTTGAGGCAGGCGGACAGCCTGTCACTATATCGTTTTTTCAATCGCCTAATGCGAGAAAACGTGGCATTTTTCTTGTTAATTTAAAGCACTGACCTCGATCAATGGGTAACGAGAGAGGTGAAGGGGGTATTGTTCGCGCCATAAAGAAGGGCTAGCAGACGAAGCACCTGCTGCCAGTTGACGAATTCAAACGTCAGACAGCAGCAGCCTATTAGTATATTTGGAATAGCGAAGCTATCGATGGACAATTAACCGGGAGGCGAGTGTGTATGTGTGCCAGAGCAGGCGAACGGATTTGGTGGCAACGGGAGTTTAATGAAACCAATGGGTTTTATGAGCTAATCACTCAGGCGTCGCAGCGGGCCGTGTTGTAACCAGCAATCAAAGAGTGACGTAGCAATAACGTCTGATTCAAGTAACATGTAGTGACATGGACATTAGGCAATCGGTAAGCCCTATTGGATCGAATTATATCCGATTGTAATTTACGAATCAGTCAACAGCTAATTGATATTCGGAACGCATTAAACCGAAATATTTAATTACTAGCCAATTTAATTGATTGCGGCGTGATTCTGAACGGATGAACTTTAATTAAATACGGCCAAGTTATATCGCCATTTCTAAGTTGCGTGAGACGACAAGGTACAGTACCAGTACGAATCAAAGTATAGAAATCGTGCTGTAAAGTGAAGATTAATCGTCGAAAAGAGCTGTAAGTACTTTTATTACGACAGATAATCTGTATTTATCCAGAAATGGCCATTTTCATGCTTATTATTACGAGCGCGCCTGCCAGCATATTTTGGCGCGAAGTCAATTTTCGTGGCTCAAGTGAGCAGAACGTGTAACACAGTGACAGTTATGACCTTCCAGTATTTATCATGTAATTACAGTGCAACACAACAGTAATTTATATGAATATATTAGCCGATGAACGCAAAACTTAAAGTCGTGCGGGAACCGAGTGTTGGGTGCATACGAACTAAGTGAAGAGAGACATTTTCCAGTCACTTCTGACACAGACTTCCTCAAGTGAGATCTACAATTAATGTCACCTGCGACACCAGATTCGCAGATGACCAGTTCCAGAAGCCGCAACCCAGATTGGAAAGTTCAACTACACGGTAATGTGCTCATAAATATTAGCGCTAATGTGTGAAGTTCTTTATGCGGTCAACACAGTCAAGATATAAATGTCAGCTGATTAGCTTAGCGATTAATAAAGGGGCCGTCACGCATAAAGCAGTGCTTTGCACTAATTGTATGGTATTATGAATGTTTTTATTGTCCAGTTAGATGTAAGCTGTGTATTTTGAGTGTTTTTTTTAGTGTAACCAGATAACCAGTAATAACTGTGTGTTTGTCAGAGAGCAATATTGTGAATATTACTATTTTTGTGTATTAAAACAAGTTAGTCAATTGTAAAATAGAGCCCAGTTCCAGAAGGTAACATTTAATGTGATTTAATCTGGTCAACTGTGGTGTAATTAAGAATTACAAGTGCTCTTAAAGCAGATAATTGTTTAAATGTGAACTAACCGCAGTAAGAAAGCTGTTTAAAGATATTTTTAATACTGGAAAGACAAGTAAATGTCAAATGTAATCTAGTAACCGCTAAATCGCGGAGATTGTTCAATGTTACAAACAATTTGACCTTCCAGTAAAAAACACTGATTTTAACTCAAAACTCTGTAGTTGTTGAAGTTATTAAACAAACCTGAGTCGACTAAACCTGTCCACTTTGAGGCTACTAGCCTTAGTAGGGATAAATGCAAACACAGAACAGCTGTTTTCTACAGGTTAACACGATTTCAGGTGCAGCAGGACGCAGTAGCGGATATATTTGCAGGTGTATAAAAGCACACAAATTGGTGTTAAAGGTAAAACTTGTTTTCAGAAGTTTTTCAGTGAAAAACTCCAGTCTAGCACCACGTTACTATACAAGGGGCTCCGTGTGCAGATTGATCCTGACAAAGGTAAAACGTTAAACATAAAAATTTTGATTGGTTGTAGGTGTGTTAAGGTGTATGTTTCATATGGTGAAGAAGTAACGTGAGCGTTGGTCATTGAAGAGTAAATACGTACGTAATCTAGGGACCTCTAGAGGTACAACGAGGTTCAGATATTTAGCGTTAGCATATTGTTGCAGTCGTTGTGAAGAGTCCGGAGTTCGAACCGAATCTGAGCTAAGCAGCCGTGAGTTCACCCGGCATAATAAGGGAGAGTGGATCGACGATCTGCTCATATATGTTGCTCGTCTAGGAGTGCGTTCCCTAGACGCGATTCTCCTAGAGGATGTGGTAACAACCGGAGTGATCCAGGGAAGACCGCATCCTGCGTCAACGTAACATCGAACAACTATACATCGACAGTTATGGAGCAAGTTGAGAGACGTAGGTGTGACAAGCCGAAAGCGAAGCTATGGAAAGGAGAAGGGGAAGAGAAGCTTCTCTCTTCGACACGCCAAGCGACAACATGTTACGTAATTAGCGGAGTCTAAAATATGGAATAATTAACTGGTTTAAGCGCAATTAAAACCGCAAAAGGTCGCAAAATTTATAGTAAAACATTGGAAGCGATAATACGCTAAAGAAAAGAGAGAAACAAGTATCGAAATAAGCGTTAAGTAATTTACAGAGAATTAAGAACTTGGCAAGCAGTAGCTGGGATGACATCTTGTTTTATTACAGTGTGAAGGCATTAGCGGTTTATGGTAGATAACGTTTTCATCGTTACAAAGTTAAATGTGTCGACATTGCCACACAAATAAATTGCGCTACGTACTTCGACATTGTGCAAAGTTAAATAGCCGATTATTCTGAAAGTAAACGTGTATTAAGGAATGGCGCCAAACCACAGCAACCACGTATATGTAGCCATATTCAGACGTTAAATACGTAAAAAAGTAGAGTGCGGTAAAACAAGTATACTGTACAAAGTTTGTGGTTTGAAAACTGTGTGAAGTGACACAATTGTGATCAGACGAATCACAAATTATTGAGCAACCGAACGAGGTTTGGTTGAATACATCAGAGGCCAGACGACTCATCGTGTACGTCCCAAATCCATTCGAATTAGGGGTAACCAGAACAGAGTAAGTGCACTTAAATGGAGCTCATAGCACCTAGAAATTATTCACGGCCGGAGACTGTATTAAAGTAACGATTTAAGCCAGTGAAGCTTAACTGAATTAGAGACAGTCACGTGAACAACCGTTCTAAGTGTTAATTTGTTGCTGTATGTGATGGATTTATTAGTATAAGTTGTATATTTGTATGTCTGTCAGTTACAGGTAGAGCTAAACATTGTGGCAAAGAGTCGCAATTAATGTCATTTAAGCCGCCACATGAGGCCATGTGTGTAATGAAAGCTCAGAAATCTTGATAGTCTTAAATTTAACAACACAAGAAGTTCTCAGATAGGTTGAATGTAACCAATGTACAACAAAGATGATTTGTTAACGTTGCGAAGGCTAGTGATGCCAAGTAGTTGTACGAAATGTGTGTTGAATAAGAACAAGGCAAGGTTGGTTGTTTTTATGGGCAAAGCACTCGAGTAAAGTAAAGTTTACCAGCCAACTTAAGCCTGTGAGTGACTCAGTCATTGATTAAACCTGTACTGGACTATACCTTTCTTGTTTTGGGGGCATGGTAATTGATTCCAGAGGGGAAGTTTTACTACACAATAAAAATAATTGTGGGAGTGACAGCGTCATTCCAGGAGTTAAATACAAACTCAAACAGGGTGGCCCAGTAGGTGAGGTTTATGGGTTGTCTTTAAATAGACATTCTAGTGTGGTTGAATTACAATTCACACAAAGGGTGCCTAGAACAAAGCAGTTGGTCAGAAAGATAAAAAAAAAAACTAGTCATAAATCTTAGTACTCTAGGAGTTAGTATTACTCGGAACAAGGTGTTGAAGCAGCAATTAGAGATTATCTCGAAGAAAACAAAGTGAATTAGCAGAAGAACTAGGGTCCGAGGTAGCAGTGATATACAGAAAGTCGTCCCAGAGGTGGTTTAATGCATTTTGCTGTATGGAGTCCGTAAAATCTGCTGTACTGAGCTTCGTGCCGTGAGTAGACACTGTATATAATGGAAAACAGGATTCAAGATCCTGTTCAAGTGATGATGCGCGTGCAAAGTAACGAATCCTAGTCGCAGAAAACTTTGCAGGGGGATTCGTTCTGGAGAGATCCAGGGGGGATCTGTGTAGCGAGTCGACGCTCTCACGGTCATTGAAGCGGAAGAGCGCATTGACAGGCGACTACGACGTTACACAGCGGTGCCCGGGCGTGGTGCAAGAGCAAGCGAAGCGAGCCGTTACATAGCAACGACCAACTGTGAGGCCTGACAACGTCATAGAACGCAGCCATACAGAGTGGCAAGAACTGGAGAGGTGAAGCATACACCAAGTCGCAAAAGCGTGGGCGGTGAGCAAAGAGACAAGAAGAGAGATAAAACGGTCAACATGTCAAGCGTGGAGCAAAGCACAGAGGAGACAGTGCAAACAGATCTGCCGTTGGTGACGATGCAATAAACATCGGAGACTGACACGCAAGGGAGCGTGGACCGTGTAGTCATAACCGAAGGTGGGGGAGAAAATGAGAGAGCGGTGCTGGTGGTGGGGTTGCCAGGAAAGAAGAAACCGATCTGGAAGAAGTCCAGTACAGGATCAGACAGTGATAGAGGGGCCGCAGCTTTCGTGGTATCACCGAGGAGAAGCAGTAGGAGGAGAGCGAGGGCGACCCGGAGATCGGAGGGGCCGCTGGGAGCTCCGGAAACAGAAGACATGTGGAGCAGGCATGAAAAGATGCTGGAAGAACAGACAAATGTCATTGGCAGCCCAGACAGAAAGTATCGAGATGAAAATGACAAACACATGGTAAACGTCGAGGCGCAAATGGCCAAGCAGATGACAAGTGTAAAAGAAGAAGTCAAGACACAGATATCAGACTTAAAGAAAGAGGTGAATACACAAAATGCGAAAGTGAACCGAAAGGTAGACGAGATGACTGAAGAATTGAACAAGATACACGTGGACATTCACCATCTCAGTGTAACCATGTCAGCGATGCAAACAGGATTGGACGATGTTTAAGAGACAATAAACATCAAATCGATGGACGTAATCTGGAGAATGGCAGAACGGGATGCCGAATACCAGGAAAACTTAGACAAAACGAAGAAGAACCTGAGTAAAGAGATGTAGAAAATCAAAACATTGGCAAGCGCAGAAAAGAAGGAGCAAGAAAGAAGGGAAAGTTGACGGCTGAAAAACTAGACAGGATCGAAGCAACGTTAACTGCTCTTCAGCAAACTATAGACGTGTTGCGAACAGAAGGGGAGACAGCCAGAAGCAACCAGCTGACGCAGGCAAAGGCAACGAAGGGTGTGTCTACACAGGTGGACGCAGGTGAAGCAACAGGAGGGTTGCAAACCGAAGAAAGGGACCACCATGTCCATAAACTGGTAGCTCCAAAAACCATGAAGCGAAGGAGAGCGCGAAGAGAAACTACGGGATATTTTAGCGAGGAAGATAGTACTGAAACGGAAGTAGAGTACAGACCGAGGAGGAATATACCGGAAGCGTGGAGAGTTAGGGACCACGAGTTGACGGCAGAGTCGCATGACAGCCGCAGAAAATGGCGCCGGACAGAGATAAACGAGAGAAAGTACAAATGTCAGAGAAGGAAGATAGCAGAAAGCCAGGGGAGCGACAAAGCGAACGTGTTCAGTATGTTTTTCAGATATAGTGCTAAGAAAGAAGATGTGAGCAACAGAGACATGTTAACGGGGTAATTAACTTGAACAACTTACACTACAACGTACTGTATCCAAAACATTTGACGTTCGAAGGGACTGAGGCAGAGAGTCTAGTAAGATTCCTAGAAGAAATTGAGGAACACTACGAGCAGTTGAACATCCTATTGAAACCAGCCATATTCGCAAAGCTGCTGAAGAAAGAAGTAAACACCTGGTATTTATCTCTACAAGACGCGACTGACGGATACGACCAATTTCGTTGGTTATTCCTATCGCAATTTAGAGTGTCAGACAATTCGCTTAGGAGACGACTGTTTTCAGTGAGGCAAAAACATAATCAGACGTTCAATGATTACTGTGCAACAACTTGTAATCTGAACAGTATGTTAGAGCAACCTCTAGATGAAATATCGGTCATAAACGTAGCGGTGGCCGGAAGTGAATATGAGTTACGGTAATTCTTATTCACGTGTGCTAGGGAGTGCAGAAACTTAGCAGAAGTGATGCTACAGGTAAAATATTTCCAAGATATGAGACGCGGCAAGGATACGCGAACGGAGACGCGTCACCACAGGGAATATCCGCAGCCAATGAGAATATTAGCTACGGAGGTGACAACAGAGAAGAAAAACAAGACGAAAGGCGTAAGAACGCAAACCACGGTAACCGAAGAAAGCAGTGGAAAAACTTAATACGCAAGGGAAAGAGCGGACGGTTATAAAGAACGCAACGGTAATTACGTGAAATACGGGTCCGGAAGAAGCGACAATACGTGGAATAATAGGCAACAGGGTGAACGGAACAACGAGTACCGTTTGAGAGGAAACGAGACCCAGGATTGGAGAAACGGCCAGGACGGAAGACGTCAGGAGGGGCGAAGGACATATTAAGCTAATAGAGGGCAGTACGGTCAGAAGTGACCAAGATATTCCGAACCTCGGACGTGGACCAGTAGCGGAAGCAGGTTTACTGGGAACAAACGTTACAACGAGTAGTTTAGGGGGTACCAAGGACGAAACGACGTTAACGGAAGAGCATACGCGTGTAAGGGCTNCGCCTTACGAGGCGACATGCCAAAACACCTAAGCTGCACCTTATGAATAGTTGACGCCAAGAGTAACGAACAGGGCGATTTAGATAATTATAGGTATAGATCTCACGAGAATCCACTAGCCGACGACCACTACTGTAAGGTAAAGGACGTGATTGGTGGTTGGTCACTAGGATAACGGAAAAAAGTATGAAAAAACAAATGGTCGAAATATATGTTCCCAGTCAAATCTAGGAAAAACTAATAAATGTAACCGTACTATAGCACATCAATATAGACTAAAAATAGGGATAGCTGTGAAAAGAATTAACAAAATAAGGAAACATATGTAACGCACTCACAACAGTACGGAGTAGAAAGCTGATCTCAAACAAGCCCAGGTATGTTTTATTTACCCACCTGTAACCTCTATCATAAATTAGCATAAAGTAAGATAAAGTTTCTTTCACGAGAAGATGGGCTTCGGTTCGGTGCAGTTCGAGTTGAGGCGATGATAACTCGTGTTTTAACCCTGATGACGTAGATAGAGAAGCGACTATCCTATTTGAATCCCAACTTGCGCGACCAGTAAGCTGCATTAGAATCCGAGCAAAGCAACGCTGCTACCTAGAAGTAAGGTGTTATAAAACGATAGATAAGCTTAGAGGGGAAGAATAAATCACGCTATCACCGGATACTGACGGCGTGGTCAAGATCATACCAAGTTCAGATCCCGATCTCGACGGTAGTACCTAATTGTGACAGATTCAGGCTACTAGAAACATTTCATAAAGGAGCCCAAACGACTACATAGATACCTATAGGCTTAATGAGAAAATACACGATCCGCGCTTCGTGAAATTGAAAGACTTTTAATGTTGAATTGTGGAGTGTTAATTAAGTTTGCTTTACGTGCAGGTTAGTTTTCATTTAATTTTTGAGTGTTTGTGTTGAGTAGACTTAAGTCGGGTAAAATATACCAAGGATGAGAATGTAATTCATAGTGATCACTTAGGTAGGGAATTTAATCTTTGTCTGTACTGTTACTGAAAGAATAACGAATAAATCGCTACTTGTGTGCACTAACTACCTGCATATTAGTATCACTGACTTGACAGGCTGACATCGTGCATGAAGTGTGCGGACATAAACCAGGTAATTAGGTATGTACTTTCACCTCAAGGTAAGATCTATTGTGAACCAATCACCCTCATTTCCTGCCTTCCAGGGGTGAGCTTAGTGTCAAGTTACTCGTTTCGGCTACACTGCCGAACCCACTAAAGTCAAAGAATCTCGAGCTCTGGCCCAGCTTACCGTGTGGAATTCTACCCCGTGGGTAGTCCGGGAGCGCTGACAAGTCGGCCAGAACTACCTCCTCTTTACCCCGAAAGAGGTGGGGGTGCTACGACAGTGGAACCCTAGACGCGAACAGAAGGAAAGCTAAACGAATTTGGGGTCGAGAAGATCAAGGCAATCACATTGATATGTTAAAGGAGATGGAGGAGGCCAAAGAGTTCGTGAGAAAAAACGGAATCAAAGCCAAAGGACGACAGGGAAACTAGAAGGGGGAGGTCGCAGAGGTCCAGGCGCAAAGCGCCTACCCTCGAAACTAGTACACATAGCGTCTATTGTCAATAAATTTAGTGCCAAAGAAATGAAGAAACTACCAGTGTGTAGATGGATGTTAGAAGGCAAGCAGGTGCTAGCATTATTTGATACTGGTAGAATGGGGAACTTTGCCAATCGTGAAGTGTTGTCTAGAGTGCATAATTTAATTCCAGAGCAGGCAACTATGCGCTCAGTCACAAATGATGTCAAATTGAATCATGTGACAGACTTAGTAGTATATTTATGTGGCAAAAACAGAATGAGCTTCCGAGCCAATGTTATTGATACGAGCCTATCAGTAGACATAATATTAGGATGGGAGTCTATAAGGCAGGTGCGAGTAGTTATAGATACCTAGAACGGAACTATTATAGCGCCAGACCGCAAAGGAAAGTCGATAGTGTTGACGCCCAAGAGTTATCCGACGAGGAGATAGACAGCGTGATCAGTGATGGACCCCTATTGGCCATGCTAAGAAGCACCAGGGCTGAGGCTACCACTGTAGAAATTACAGAGGGGCACAGTCCAAACGGCGAAGCAAAGCAACAACAAGAGCTGGAGAAGAGGGACAGAACGCGATGAATCGAAACAAGCTTTGAGACCTCAAGCCAGAGTAGTATATCTCCAAAGAGTAATCAGAGAGTGGCTAACAAGGTAAGGGTCAAAAGAAAGACTATAGAAACTTTAGAAAAACAAGAAATGGGTAGTCCACAGACTTGACAACCATTTTGTTTTGTTAAAGCAAGCGCACATAATAAGATGTATATAAGAGTAAAAGTAGATTAAAAAGGTTATGTACATCTTATGTATTGTAAAGGGTATGTGTGTAGACCATGGTACAAGTGTCATTATGAGAGGAAGGCTATTGCAGGACGTAGTCCAGCCGTGACGTACGTTTGTTAATTTTTAAGGAACTCGTCGACTGGCATTTCTAACGACAATACAACTGTACGATTTCCTGAAGGGCCATGCTACAAACTGATTTGTCACGACAGGATATGTCAATTAAGCATGGCAGCTTGCTGAGCAAAATTACATTTGAAACAGGTTGGTAGCCTGAAAAGAGGCAAAGTTATGTCCTTTCACAGGAAGCAAGGCGGTATATTTAATGTGGTCTGTAATTCCTAGCGCAGCTGGGAGACAGCAGAGACGCAAAGGTGACCACATGAGTGACGTACGGAGCAACCACAGAAAACTCACGTAAAGCGAAAGGCGCGATTCTGTGGAAAAACAGAAAACGAGAGGCATTTTTTATACGGCAGAGACAATCAAAGAACAAGCCAAATTCGAGTCTACGGAAGCAACTAAATCAGTAAATGCACACTCGAACCATCTACTAGTATGAACAATTGAAACACAGGTTTGAGGCAGGCGGACAGCCGAAAGCAAAGATATGGAAAGGAGAAGGGGAAGAGGCACTTATCTCTTCGACACGCCAAGCGACAACATGTTACGTAATTAGCGGAGTCTAAAATATGGAATAATTAACTGGTTTAAGCGCAATTAAAGCCGCAAAAAGGTCGCAAAATGTAAATTAAAACATATGAAGCGATAATACGTGAAAGAAAAGAGAGAAACAAGTATGGAAATAAGCGTTAAGTTATTTAGAGTGAAATAAGAACTGGGCAAGCAGTAGCTGGGAGGACATCTTGATTTATTACAGTGTGAAGAAGACATTAGCGGTTTAAGTTAGATACCGTTTTCGTCGTTACAAAGTTTAATGTGTCGACATTGCCACACAAATAAATTGCGCTACGTACTTCGATATTGTGCAAAGTTAATTAACCAGTTAAATAGCAGATTATTCTGAGAGTAAACGTGTATTATGAAATGGTGCCAAACCGCAGCAACCACGTATGTGTAGCCATATTCAGACGTTAAATACATAAAAGAGTAGAGTTCAGTAAAACAAGTGTACTGTACAAAGTTTGTGGTTTGAAAACTGTGTGAAGTGACACAATTGTGAACAGACGAATCACGACTTATTCAGCAACCGAACGAGGTTTGGTTGAATACATCAGAGGCCAGACGACTCATCGTGAACGTTTCAAGTACATTCGAATGAGGGGTAACCAGAACAGAGTAAGTGCACTTAAATTCAGCTCATAGCCCCTAGAAAATATTCATGGCCGGAGACTGTATTAAAGTAACGATTTAAGCCAGTGAAGCTTAACTGAATTAGAGACAGTCACGTGAACAACCGTTCTAAGTGCTAATATGTCGCTGTATCTCATGTGTTATAAAAATATATACATTAGCCCGGTACATTAAAGTACCCTACTGGGATGGACTCCTAAAGTGAGGCCCGACCTTCAGGCAAGGTAAATTTTTATATGTCAGTAGTACTAAGGGATGAATTAGAAATTATACCCATCAAATTTAGTGCGGTAACCGTGTTCAAATGCTTTTACAACACGGCCCATTTTTTTTCACATAAAAACTCTGATTTAGCCTTAACATATTATTATAATAGAATACATTACCTTCAACAGTAGAATGTTGCACAAACGAACAATATTGAAGTTGTACCAATTCTCACAAATTAATCAATCACATAATCCATGAAAAACACAATAACAAGACCTCAGTTAGCAAAATGCCATATTCGAAAGAACCCTCTTTCCTTTCCTTCTATCGGTTTTATTACCTTCACAACAAAACCTCCCGTGTCGTCAGCCCAAAGGTCAACCTTCCTACACTCACATATCAAGTCATTCTCTCTCACCTTGCTGACTTGACACAAACACTCCGCAATCGGAAACACAAAACTCAACACAGCAAATAGTTCGAATAGCATACGTACAACAAACCCTCAGGACATCCAACTCTCGACAGGATGTCACATTAAAATAAAATGAGACATATTAATAATTTTGTTCGAAAACACAATTCCTCACAGCCCACTTTTTCTCCTCTTTGAGGAGCATTTGATCGGCAAGATCTAAGCGGAACAAAAAGTAGAATAGAGGAAGTGTATTTTCGCACCTATCTAACCAGTGTAAGTGTGTAAATGTGTTTTCCAGCTCAGACAAAATATTTACTTTAGGTGGCCCAAACAAAATTACTGCTGGTATGTGCACATGTCATTTCATGTGGGTGTGTTAAACCATAAGTGTCTCTAATAAACTCAACAACATCAAAAACCTCACAAGTACATAACAAACAAATTGAAAAATCGAATAAAATATCTAACCACATGGTGAAACAATACAACTTGGCTTTGCCAAAAATCAAACAACAAGATCAATACCAAAAATCAAACAAAATTACACTTAAAATAATTCAAACAACTTATAATAATCATGTCCACAAAACAGACTACCTTACACACAACATATCAAAATCACAAATACCCTTTCAAAATCAAAACACAACGACAAAATAGTTTCATCTACCCTACAAAACACACACAATTTTTTATTGCAGCATAAAACATCAATACTACAAAACATAGACAACTTGAACAACCAATGTAAAAATAAAAAATTATTGATCATAAATTTCAACAAAAACACAAAATCGACGAGTGTTATGACAAAAATATTTTATCATAAATTTCAATAAAAATACAAAATCGACGAGTGTTAGCAACTCTTAATGTTCAAGTGGTGACAACGTCACAAAATAATATGACGATAATATCCATGTTCAAAACTTCCTTAAAATATATAAAAAGTAGCGTGGAGACGTAACGGAAGTACGAAGTCAACATCATGATTTCTAAAAAGGTCCATGATTCCTTGCATAGCACCGCAAGACACTGTCAAATTTCCAGATGTTTCGTTAGCCCTTGGTACCCCGTGACCAAACTCTCGGACCCTCCTCTTTCCAATTTTCTGTAAAGGCAAAAATCATCCTTAAATCCATTTCTTTCAAAACATAAATCTTATTATTTTTTTTAACATTCCAAAACTTTTCCGTTCCTCAAATGAACTCAAAATAAAACACAATAGTTTGAATAAAAATAGTCAAATCTTTGTGTTGACATTGATAAATGTTAGACGCTATTCAAATTAACTCAAATAAAACACAATGGTTTAAATAAAAATAGTAAATATTTTCGTGTGGACATTGAAAAACTGTTAGACGTTATCTCGCAGCCTCTCGCAAACTGGCCAACAAGTCCAGAATATTAAATCAAGCAGTCCAGTTTTACCTTATAAAGAAAATATGTTTTTAGGACAGGAGAATAAAGATAGTATGAGAGTTTTGGAGCGGCCCATGCAGTTAAGACAAAAATTAGGACTTCCTTTCCTTTGAAGATTTACGACAGATCAACCTTTTTGCGAAGCCTACAAAACAGACGAATGTGAAAATTGACAATGCCACACAACACAAATATCTAGGATAATTGAATATATTAATACATTTAGTAATCAAATTATTTAAACAGTCATGTTTGACCAGTGCAATCACTCCCGTTTCATTGCTTGTAATATTAAATAAATTCAAAACTGCTTATGAGATCTCTCACATTCATTAATTAACAACTTGCTTTCTTCGCAAGCCAAAGCTGACACAATGGCAAATGATAACACTGCACATGTCATCACAGCGTTATTTCTATATGCGTTTTCAGTTGTTTTAATAACCCTATCCACAGAAAACCTGAACAAAACCTTTAAAATAACATACATTATCTTAAATAAAAATACTAGTACTCCTAATATAACATTAGCGATCATAGCAGCGCCTTCGGCGATACTTGAAACAACAACACAAATTTTCGCTAATACTATTATTGCAATAAACATTACTATTACAACTAACATATACGTTGTAGACTTTAATAATTCGGGTGCACAACTCAAGTTTGCAAAATACTGGATGCAAAAAAAAATCTCACTTTTCTACAAACAAAATCACCAGACACAATTATGTTGTGTTCGGTCAAAACGTCATTTACATCAACTTGTAACACTTGTAGAGTACCCGCGTACTCTAAAAGCTCAAAAGGAAGTTCGAATCTAGAAATGTTTTCTGTGATATTTAGTGATAGTTCTAGTCCATTCTTTCGGACAATTATCCTTCCAGGCCTCTCCACTACTAACTCAGACCTCTCCAGTTGCACAAAGCTAGTGTCCATTTCGATATCTTCGTTGTTTAGTAAGAGAGACCTCTTAATTTTTACAGGGTTTATCCTAAACCTGCAAACTTTATAAGTTACCGTGATTGGATTTTTAATAACCAGTACAGGAGATAATGTCACAGAATATAAATTCCTAGCTTTGATCACGTCACAGAAACAGTTACTCCCTCTATTGCACTTTTCACGAGCGCAATATTGACGTGTTCCGTCGAATGTTGAATTAATACATGAACAAGCTTCTCGCTTATCCCAGCAACTATACATCTCAGCAAATCCCTGGTTAGAGATCTCTTGATTGACGATCAACTGGCCAACCTCGTGCAGCTGATTTCCTAGTAAGACCTTGGTTTCTGTCGCAACGACGCAGTCTTGACATGGCACATATATACAACTGTGTACTGGGAACTCGACAAACGTGACGTTTGGGTCGATACCACAAATTTTCCCTTTTTCCGACGTGGAACACACTATAACTCCCCTTAAATCAGAGTCATTTAATTTTGGGAAATGTACATAGTTTATGGCGTTACCAGGTGGAGGAAACGATTTGGCAGGACTCAACAATTTATATAAGGACATTAGCTCTTTTCTTGGCTTTCCTTGCCACCTCGAATCATGTTGTGGGTCAAATAATGACGTCACGCCATCCATTAATGAGCTTATGGATCCTAGCACCAGTAAAATATGGAGAAATGTGCACATGTCTTGTTTTTCTTTTCTCAAAAATACTGAAAAACAAAACAAAATACGTTAATCGTGTTAACAAAACATCATCTTTAAATCCTAAAATAAAACAAAAATTACATTAATTGTGACTATATATATATTTATGGATGATATCACAACATTCTAGTGTTTGTTAACTTCATACAATGGCAAAATGGTATGTTCTTTCTATAATTATCTGACTAAATAACCCGGGGCATTAGCTCTTGTAAATAGATAAGCCCTGAAGTCTAGGTTATCGAAAAAAACTGTCCTTGATATCCTTTCCATTTGAATATATTTGGTATATTAAAGATTCGGACTTCCACCTTCCTGTGTCGAAGTCGATCATCTGCACCTCTTCTGACAAAATATGCGCAGGAATGGAGGATCTAACGCTAGATATGCGCAGGATTCCATCTGTGCCTCTCATTACTTTACTAATTAATCGCCCCTGCTCATGAAGAATGTCTCGGTCTGCTATTTCTTGTCCAACGGACGGTTGACCCCTTATATTAAGATTTGCTTCATCTAACAGTAAGTTGTTTAGTGCCTGGCCCACAGCCGGAGAAGATATTGAAATATCCTGATTTTCCGGTTGGCCAAATCGAGGTGGGGTGATTGGGGGAGACTGGGAGTTTTCTTGTATACTAGATATGTCTAAATCTCTGTCTGGGTGTATTTGTGTGCTTTCTAAGGGACTTGAGTGACGTATTTCATGACCTGTATTCGTGCTTGAACCTGGATGTGTTGGGGTTGTTTCCCCTGTTAAATCCACCCCTGACATTCTGTTACTCATATTTGCCGCCGCGAAAGAATGATTTAGTAGCATTGCCTCTAAGTTACGAACGTCTCTTAAGCCACTTCGTTCTATCAAATCAGCTAAATTTCGATCAGAACTAATGTGTTTTGCATAACCTGAGCTCTCAATCAAATTAAAAATTTCGTCATTATACGAATCCCGTTGTACATCGCTTGGGTCATTAGTTCGGGGAACCACTCTGTTTCTCAGATCATATCTGACTTGCCGCGGGCTAGGATTGTCATTACCACGTTCACTCCTTGGCCTTTGAACTCCGCGACTTTCATTCATTCTTGATGAGTCGGCGCGCGACATATTTTCCGTAACGGGTGCGGAGGAANGTGGAGGCTGAGTAACCTCTCGCGTGTGTGTGGGTGTCAGAACTCGGCGAGCTGGTGTGTGTGTAGAGGTAGATGGAGGTTGATAAAATTCTTACTCAGCAAAGTTATTATCTGAAACCTGTCTATCACACCTCTTTTTACATTTACTTCGTAAATTGTACGATTTTCTCCGCACCTTTGGCAATTCTTTCTCGTCATTTTGTACAATATTATCAACATTAGTACTTTGTTCCTCTATATCACTTTCTGTTCCCCCTACGGTGTAACTAGTATTTCTTTCATTATACGGACGAAGATGGTTAACATGGGTCACAAAACTTTCAGAATTAGGGAGTTGAAATATGACAACAGTATTGTAGTCCAGCAATTTCAGTATTTTGTACACTCCGATCCATTTGGCAAAAACCTTTCGGTGTTTCTTAATGGCTAGATTTTTGTAAAGAACGAGGTCCCCAACCTGATAAGTGTGAGGTTTCGCTACTACACTCTGCCTTTCCTGTTGTAATTTAGCCGACTTATCCAAATTTTCCCTTACAACTTTGAACGCATAATGGAGCTTTTGGGGTAAGATCTCCGCGTATGTGGGCACATCTGAATAATTATATGGTTGAGGCTTATCGATTACATTATGTGGCAACCTCCCATGATTACCGTACACCAACCTAAGGGGTGATTCTCCCGTACTGGAATGTTTACTCTGATTATATGCCATTGCCATATAAGGAAGAATTTCGTCCCATTCTAAATTTGTTTGCGCCTGGTATGTCCGGAACATCTGTGATAAAATTTTCAATGTGGATTCCACTGATCCGATGCTTTGTGGATAAAATGAACACGTCATTGTTCTTTTAATCCCTAACACGTCACAAACACCCTTAAACGTAGCTGCTAAAAAATTCGCACCCCGGTCGGTATGAATGGAATCAGATAGCGTGAACTGAGCTTCAATGTTTCGTGCAAAATTTCTGGCCACAGTTTCAGCCGTAGTATTTTCTAAGCTTGACCAGACGATAAATTTTGTAAATTAGCATTGATACGTGATAATATATCGATTATTATTTTCCGTCTGTAAAAGCGGGCCGAAAATATATAGTGCGAATGACTAAAAAACGTGTGAACCAACATTTAGACTGCTTTTAACAAATGGAGCTGGTGGGGCCAAGTAGTTTTTATTTCGTTTGCACAAGTCACAAGTTCTAAGGTAATCCGACACCACTTTTGACATATTTGGAAAATAAAAATCACGTTTAATCAAATTAATTACTTTAGATTTCCCAAAAGAGCCGCCGAAAACTTAATTGTGGCAGGACTGTAGGACTACAGGTACAGAAGTCTTTGGACAACGCAGAACAGTGTTTGCATCTGATCTATTTGTCTTAATAATTCTGAACAACACTGCGTGTTCGTTAAACACATAACCACCATTCTCTCTGTCTACCAACAATTTTTCAATAATTGGCTTAAACACCTGGTCCTTACGCTGTTCTGCCACCATTTTCTCGGTTGACCAAGTTAAAAAATCTACAGGTTCGAACTGGTTACCTTTAACCATGGACTCCTTAATTTTTTCAAGCCTAGATTTAACTGCAAATAAATTTTGTCCCTCATTTTAACACTAAAGAGTGGCTTGACCCACCCTAGGTGTGATAGTTTGTTGTAAAACTCTAATCTCAATTTGGAACCGCTAGTGTGCGTGATATCAAAGTCAAAATCCTGCAAGTACATTAACCATCTCAATATCCTAGTATTTGGGTCCTTCATATTTCTCATAAATGTCAGATTTTGACAATCCGTAACCAAATCAAAATGCCTGCCGAATAAATATGGTCGAAAGTTTTTGATAGCACAGTATAACGCGTAACACTCTAACTCCATGGAGGTGTATCGTCTTTGTACCTCATTCAATGTTTTAGAATAGTAGGCTACAGGGTGAATAACCCCATCGAAGTCTTGTTCTAGGGAACACCCTATATTTACTGAAGAACCATCCACGTAAAGAATGAAAGGTCAGCTTAAATCTGGAAATTTTAAAATTGGACCACTAGTCAAAATGTCTTTAAGTTTTGTAAAACTATCCTCGCACTCATCACTCCACTTAAATTTAATCTTTGGAGAAGTCATCTTGATGAAGGAGCTAATAAATTCGAAAAATTTGGAATGTGAGACTTATAATACAGACAAAGACCGAGTAGCCCTTTCAACTGCTTTAAATTTGTCGGTCTCGCCGCATTTACCAATTTATCTAAATTTTTGTTAATGGTTTTATGCCCTCTGCACTTAGTGAGTGGCCCAAAAACTCAACTTCTTCCCTGAACAGATTACATTTCTCTGGGCTTAATTTCAAATTTACCTCCCTTAGACGCGTGAACAGCTTCTCCAAAGCTAATAAATGTGAACTGTTGTCCTGACTAACAACCAAAAAATCGTCAACGTAAGCAGCAATAATGGGACAATCGCTGATCCCAGGAAGTGCCAAATCTATACATTTGCTGAAATTTGAAGGCGAATTTGCGTGACCTTGAGGTGTTCGCATGAACTCGTAAAATTTTTCGGCCGTTCCAACATTTACAGTAAATCCCGTGAGTTTACGGGAGTTTTCTTCTAACGGCAATTGATTGAAACCTTGGTATATATCCAAAGATGATAACACTTTTATGTGTCCCAAACTGTCTAAAATTGATCTGACGTCAGGTATTGGGTACCTCATTTTTACACAATTTTCTTTTACGTATCTCAAATCTACGATAAGACTTTAAAACCCACATACTGGGACTTGTCCATTCACTTGTGGACGGGCGTATAATATTGTTTGCCAGATGTTCATTGATTTGGGTTTTCATTTTCTCTGTCTGTGAATATGGTAACCTGTATGCTCTGTGTCGTTTGTACTGCGCGCCAGGTTTAAGTTCTATTTTCATTTCAGGCAGTTTCGCGGGTTCTTAAATCTGGGACAAATGTTTTGCAAAAACATACTTATACCTCATTACTAGGTCTAAAACCTGTCTCTTTAAATCTTGATCTTTAATGTGCCCCAATTTAAAATCAGACTCTACAATGGCATATTGATCAACCCCAGATCCTACTGAATTAATTCACCCGCACGCCTCTGTTTCACAAGTACACTCACTTTCCATTTTTGGGACGTATTTAGACAAGGTGCCTATTTTGACATTCCTTAAAGCTTTGAACTCAACATCGGAAGTATTCAGAGATCTGACAAAAACGGTCCTCCCCGGGCTGACATTTGAAACAGAGATTGCAAAATTTACACCTCTAGTGTCAAAACCGTCATTTTCAAACACCACCGATTCGCCTAAGTCGAACTTCTTTCCAACCTTCAGTTGAACAAGAGTTTCACATCTTGGCGGAATGATCGTGTATTTCTTTAATGAGGCCACTGTGCTAATTCTGTTACCTGTTTCAAAATCAATCAGAGGGATAATCGTTCCAGCCGAGTTACATAAAGTATTTGCCGATGCGTCATACACTAGATCAAACTTTTTGAGAAAAGCCGAATTTAATATCGCGTCGTATCCTTGCGCCCTATCTATGTCCGCCACAACAAATGGAACGGTGCCTCTTAGGTTTTTAATTTCAACCTCCAAAACGTAACAACCTACAACCGATATTCGTCGATTTCAGGCGTTAACAAGTTTAAAATCCGTATTATTCTACAACCTAGTCTTTATTCCTAGTAACTGAAACGTTTTCCTGGGAATTAAAGCCACTGAGGCACCTGTGTCCAAAAGAAAGACGAATTTCTGTTCACGAATATAACCAACCAGTTTCGGCAACTGACGACTTCTTGCATTATTCCAATCAATGACACATACTGACTCCCCTCCTAATTGAGACCATTTTCTCCGTCGCTCATCTTTTAATCGGCCTCTATTAAATGATTTTACTGAAAATCCAAATTTGGTGTTTCACTAACAACAGCTACATTTTCGTTTTTAACATTCTGCTTGCTTCTACATTGCGTAGAAATATGACCTGATCTTCTACAAATCTTACAAGCAACCTTCACCGGTTTTTGGGCCTCTTGGCCTCCCTCCAAAAGTTGCTTAAACCTAAAACATTCTTTGACCTGGTGGTCAAATTTGTCACATAATTGGCATGTAGGCTTAAAATTTGCTTTGCTTGTTTGTTGACTGCGAAATTGTCTGTTTTGCGTAGCCTGTGTTTGCATGTTTACTCGACATTGGAATGATTTGTGGCCCAGTTTTGAACATGTATAACACACAATACCCTCAGGTGCCTGTGGCTGGTTCGTTTTCCCACTTTCTCGTGGACCGGTGCCATTTTCAAAACCCTTTGAAATATTACTGCAAACTGCTAGCTGTACATACAAAGTCGCATTCTTTTCTTGAAGCAATGCCATTTTTATAGCCTCATCCAACGTTTTGGGTTCTTTTGTCATAACAAACGGGCTGTATTTCTGGGACAGCCCAGCTAGAAACCTTGCAAGAAGCATTTTTTCTCTTTTACGGGTGACCTCTGCAATTTCTTGTTTTTGTTTTAACGCGTTACCAAGTGCTCGCAGTCTAGCGCTGAATTATGATACAGTTTCATTTCCTTTCTGAAAACAGTTAGTTATTTTGTCCATTACCGTATTATGTTTTCACGAGGCGCAAATCTCTCACAAAGAGCTGCTTTAAAAACATTATAATATCTTTCTTGACGGATTTGTTCGTACTTATTTAGATATTCCTCAGCAATCCCTCTTATGCGTCTCTTACACGCAAATAACTTTTGACTTGGATTTGCTGAGATAGAACCCAGAACGTCATATTATTCCTAAAAAATAGATGTATGCTATTTCCATATTTATTGCCCGTAAAAATACTTATATGCGGTAACATTGAAATTACCGTGTGTAAACTTGGTTCCGCCATTGTATTAATTAAGTTACTTTACTTAAATAAAACAAAAATAGTTGGCAAAAACAACCAAAACGGTAACGTCGTTAAGTCAATTAAAATATTTATTGTATGCAACCATATCCCAACATTGATGCATCTGCGCAAAAGGAAAATATAACAAAATTTAACAGCAAACGGTATGTTAAACTTATAACACCCCACTCACTCTTAAAGCGGAAAAAATGCATCCAAAACAGCATCTACATAGCCGTACAAAATTGCACATTGAAACTAAAAATTTTTGGAAAAACAAATTTTTCCCACACTTTAAGCATTTAAAAAATCTTAAAAACACAACAAAACTGTTTAAAAATTATCGCAAATTGCTGAGCCCCCAACTGTTATAAAAATATATACCTTAGCCCGGTACATTAATGTACCCTACTGGGATGGACTCCTTAAGTGAGGCCCGACCTTCAGGCAAGGTGCATTTCTATATGTCAGTAGTACTAAGGGATGGATTAGAATTTATACCCATCAAATTTAGTGCGGTAACCGTGTTCAAATGCTTTACAACATGGCCCATTTATTTTCACCTAAAAACCCTGATTTAGCCTTACCATATTATTATAATAGAATACATAATTACCTTCAACAGTAGAATGTTGCACAAACGAACAATATTGAAGTTGTACCAATTCTCACAAATTAATTAATCATATAATCCATGAAACACACAATAACAAGAACTCAATTAGCAAAAAGCCACATTCAAAAGAACCCTCTTTCCTTTCCGTCTATCGGTTTTATTACCTTTACAACAAAACCTTCCATGTCGACAGCCCAAAGGTCAACCTTCCTACACTCACATATAAGTCATTCTCCATCACCTTGCTGACTTGACACAAACACTCCGCAATCGGAAACACAGAACTCAACACAGCAAATAATTCGAATAGCATACGTACAACTAACCCTCAGGACATCCAACTCTCGA
This sequence comes from Machilis hrabei, assembly GCA_003456935.1. Classification (NCBI taxonomy): domain Eukaryota; kingdom Metazoa; phylum Arthropoda; class Insecta; order Archaeognatha; family Machilidae; genus Machilis; species Machilis hrabei. The sequence continues at coordinate 52,882 of KZ869786.1, read as the reverse complement.
CAGGATGTCACATTAAAATAAAACGAGANATATTAATAATCTGGTTCGAAAACTCAATTCCTCACAGCCCTCTTTTTTCTCCTTTTCGAGGAGCATTAGATCGAAAAGATCTAAGCGGAACAAAAAGTAGAATAGAGGAAGTGTATTTTCGCACCTACCTAACCAGTGTAAGAGTGTAAATGTGTTTTCCAGCTCAGACAAAATATTTACTTTAAGTGGCCCAACAAAAATACTGCTGGTATGTGCACATGTCATTTCGTGTGGGTGTGTTAAACCATAAGTGTATTTAATAAGCTCAACAACATCAAAAACCTGACAGGTACATAACAAACAAATTGAAAAATCGAATAAAATATCTAACCACATTGTGAAACTTGGCTTTGCCAAAAATCAAACAACAAGATCAATGCCAAAAATCAAACAAAATTAAACTTAAAATAATTCAAACAAATTAAAATATTCATGTCCACAAAACAGACTACCTTTCAAACAACATATCAAAATCACAAATACCCTTTCAAAATAAAAACACAACCACAAAATGGTTTCATCAACCCTACAAAACACAGACAATTTGTCATTGCAGCATAAAACATCAATACTACAAAACATAGACATCTTGAACAACCAATGTAAAAATAAAAAATATTTGATCATAAATTTCAACAAAAACACAAAATCGACGAGTGTTATGAAAAAAATATTTTATCATAAATTTCAATAAAAATACAAAATCGACGAGTGTTATGAACAAAATATTTGATCAAAAATTTCAATAAAAATACAAAATCGACGAGTGTTAGCAACACTTAATGTTCAAGTGGTGACAACGTCACAAAATAATATGACGATAATATGACGAAATATAATGAAGTATTTTACCATATCCATGTTCAAAACGTCCTGAAAATATGGAAAAAGTAGAGTGGAGACGTAACGGTAGTACGAAGTCAACATCATGATTTCCAAAAAGGTCCATGCTTCTTTGCATAGCACCACAAGAAACTGTCAAATTTCCAGATGTTTCGTTAGCCCTTGGTACCCCATGACCAAACTCTCGGACGCTCCTCTTTCCAATTTTCTGAAAAGTTAAAAATCATCCATAAATCCATTTCTTTCAAAACATAAATATCATTAATTTTTTTTTTTACATTCTAAAACTTTTCCGTTTCTCAAATAAAACTCAAAATAAAACACAATAGTTTGAATAAAAATAGTAAAATCTTTGTGTTGACATTGATAAATGTTAGACGCTATTCAAATTAACTCAAATAAAACACAATGGTTTAAATAAAAATAGTAAACTCTTTGTGTTGACATTGAAAAATGTTAGACGCTATTCAAATTAACTCAAATAAAACACAATGGTTTAAATAAAAATAGTAAATATCTTCGTGTTGACATTGAAAAACTTTTAGACGTTATCTTGCAGCCTCTCGCAAACTGGCCAATAAGTCCAGAATATTAAATCAAGCAGTCCAGTTTTACCTTAGAAAGAAAATGTGATTTTTAGGACAGGAGAATAAAGATAGTATGAGAGTTTTGAGAGCGACCTATGCAGTTAAGACAAAACTTAGGACTTCCTTTCCTTTGAAGGATTACGACAGATCAACCTTTTTGCGAGGCCTACAAAACTGACGAATGTGAAAATTGACAATGCCACACAGCACAAATATCTAGGATAATTGAATATTTTAATACATTTAGTAATCAAATTATTTAAACAGTCATGTTTGACCAGTGCAATCACTCCCGTTTCATTGCTTGTAATATTAAATAAATTCAAAACTGCTTCACACTCGTATACAGGTTGGGTATCGCTGGCATGGAATACCCTCGTATGTCTATACCAGCTTTTCTTTTGAGTGTATTGCAGCTAATGCATTCAAAATGTTGAACTGAAGAAGTGTTTCTAAAAACAGACAAATAAGTATGTTCAATTTATTTACATGAGTGCTTATTAAGATAAAAGCTTAAAGTTGCTTATATTTTCGCAACCAGTTAAAGCCGTTGAAGAATTATCTACATCTATAAATATAGGCTAGCTAATTGTGACTTGCTCTGTATATACAACCACTTATTATACTAGGAATTAACGTTTGTATAATATAAACTAATAAATATGTTTTATATTAGCCCTATCAAATTATTACCTATATATATATATATATATCATGTATTTAATTTATGGTTCTAGAATCGCCTACATAATATATTGTCAACTCGTCACATGACTAAACCATATATGTATTTTATTTTAATGATTTGGGGCTTATATGGTTATGTAACTTGTCAGGATATCATCTACGTGTATTTTTAAATCTATCACTTTTAAATTACCGCATTTCTGTTGAAATTCTCAAAGTGTAAAAAGAGTTGACTTTTCAATATGGTTTGCTGAATATAACACAGAACTGGCACTAGAGTCTAGTGGCAGCGTATGTATCGTGTCGTTTGTCAAACAAAGACTGGAAGATCAATCGCGATCACGCTCCTTTTAAAGTCGGTCTAGTAAGTTATACTCTCGAACCCAAAGACCTAAAAGAAAATCTCAAACTCAAAACATCTAAATTCTTCAAAGAAACTGTCGAACTAAAAACATATAAAGTTCTAGAATATAATACATAAAATAAAATTTGCATCAAGTACATACAATTATTAATTTAGCTGTTAAATACAATATAAAGGTATAGATAAAAACAATGTTTTATCTTTATTGCTCCACTAGTTTAAAAGTAGGCTATAAGCCCAACCTGCAATACACAAACAAATAAATGTTTAGCACAAAGGATATATAGTTAAATTCGAAAATAAAAGCCATAGCAACAAACCAATGCGTTATCTTTATAACCCCACTAGCACAAGAGTAGGTTATAGACTCATCATGCATTTCACACACAGACAACAGTATAGCACGAAGGATATATCATTAAGTTTGCAAAATAAAAGCCATAGCAACAATCCAATGCTTGATCTTTATTACCCCCTAGCACAGAAGTAGATTATAGACCCATCAAGCATTGCACACATAGACAACAGTATAGCATGAAGGCTATATAGTTTAGTTTGTAAATAAAAGCTATAGGTATACACCAATTCTTCAACTTTACTACCCCAGTAGCTCAGAAGTAGGAAACAAGCTCATTATGATATACACACACATACAATATTATAGCACGAAGGATATTTATATATATATATATATATATATAGTTAAGTTTGCAGAATAGAGCCATAGCTACACTCCAATGCTTCATCTGTATTACCCCTTTAGCCCAGAAGTAGGTTATAAGCCTATCATCATTAATACATACATAGAACAAATGGATGTTAGCAAAGTTCATTCGTATATATAGCCTAACATCATACCAATAGCTCCAATATATCATTGTATTGAA
>KZ869785.1:21884-41833 GCA_003456935.1 Machilis hrabei | reverse complement strand
CCTGGCCCCGCTGGCCCTTAAAGACGAGCCGCCACTGGTATTTTGCATAAAGTTGTACTTTACCCATAATTTATGTTGCACAACATGTTCCTGACTTACTAGTTTAGGGCACAGCCTGTACATGAAGACCAAGGTAGTGTGCAATTCAGTCTTTCAACAGAGAAACGCACAAATTACCCCAGAAAATTAACACCTAATGCAAACTACATACCATTAGCTAATTGATTATTTACCCTATATATTGCATGGAATTTTCAGACGTCCTACTTTAAGCAGCACAGCCTGTACAAGAAACCCAAGGAGCTGTTTCAATACAGAAACACACTAATCAGCTAAAACTACCTACCATTTGGCTAAGCCACTGAATCAACACTGGTTAAAACTTTTGCTTCTGTGTGTGTTCACACTTTTGAACCGGCCAAATTAGTTAATAGAAAACGTGCACTCTGATTGTATAAATTTCTTGTTATAGTGTACAACTAATATGGTAATACAGATAATTTTAATTCGCTCACACATTTTCAACTAATTTTCTATTATGCGCTTATATAATATTTTTTACAAATAAAATGCATAATCTGTAGGAAAAAATACATGGACACATAAAACCTAAGCTAAAAAACTTACCTCAAAAAATGTAATCCATTAATCACTATATAATATATCCTCGTTAAACACAATCCATCATGGCTGTACATGCAAAAACCTTTTTCTACACCGTTACATCTAACACTGTCAACAGTTGAACGACAACTAACTGGGTGAAACTTGAAACTCACTTGACGCATGCTGCTCAAGATTTGCATGATATCCAAAGCACTTTGATTGGACAGATGAGGACATTACTCTCTTCGTTACACTCCTCTGAGAACTACCAAGCCACCTCTCCTCTGCCCTTTTTCGCTAAATATTAATATTGTTAAATATGTGTTTTCCTTCGGTATTTAAGACAGTTAAACATTCGTAAATCATTTACATCGAAGATGTACTTGCTTTTGGCAAAAAATATTAACGTTTGGTTAAAACCTCGCGTTAATATCTTGCCAAAAGCAGATTATCTTGGATGTAAACGATTTACCGGTATTTAATTAAACATATGTCTGAAATGTACATTCATAGTATTACCCTGAATTGTATTGTGGTGTAATAATTTATTTCGTTTCAGTCAAACGAAACATAACGGACATTTTCGCCATATTTGATCTAATGATGATGATATGTGGTGTTTAACGTCCAATTCGACACCTGATGGTGTGGTTCAAACCTGTAGGAGAGCACCGATGTGTCAAAAGTGACTGTCACGCGAACTCAGAATTTTCATACTAGCTACGTCCACCTAAATTATTTATATTTGTGAAGCTAATACAAGTGGTGCCAAACTAATGCAAATTATGACGTTGCCACATTTTTGGGGAGGATTTGTGTATATTTAGGTATGTGTGTATATATGTATATATATATATATGAGAGATCAAATATAGTCGTCATGCTTGGTCTAGTGGTTAGCACAGCGCGCTCTAGCCTGTTAGGTTGTGGGTTCGAATGCTGCATAAGGCATGGATATTTGTGATGTGCATTCATCTTTATTAATAAAAAATGTGGGTCAATTTTAAGGACCAGATTTGCTTCACACAAGTCGACTACAAACACCAAAGAAAATTTTAGCGCTAGGATATTTTAGAAAGGTGAATATCCAAANGCCTGCATCAAATATATGGTCAAAATTGACTGGCAATAAAGCAAAAAAATGAATACGTATATATGTAGAAATGAACATTTAAATAAGATAAGGGAACTTAGGTGTAGAATGGACACTTATCAGTGGTCTTTTTTTCCTCGGGCGATTCGGGAATGAAATCGTATACGAATTGGTGCACTGCACCCCCTGCCAAATACTATAACTTGATTGCGGGGTAAGATGTAGATGTAGAATGGGACTTAATGAAGTTGTGTTTTCTCAGTGTCAAATTTGGATAGTAAAGGCAAAACACCTAATATTATAGTTATCTGATATTGCTTGTTGAGAATACGTATTTTTCTAGCTTCACAAAAGTCGTTTAAAATTTTTTAAACAGATTTACACAAGCTGTATACATACAGTATGTGTATCGTAGAAGTCCTAAGCATTTTCAATAACATCTCTTCCAGAAACAAATTGGAAAATTTGATATGTCGCGTACATTTTGTTAAAAGGGACATAGTTGATGTACAAACTCCATCTGCAAATGGCCTGCTGACAGCTCAAGTTTGGCCAGCCGCCAGCCTTAAGTTTGGTTTACAAGGCGAGAGTTGATATAGCCAGCAACTGAGCATCAGATACTGGCTTCGTGTAAGTACATCAGCCGAATTACTTGCTGTGCGTGTTGGTCAGTAGTCAAATATTTTTGTTTCAACTGTCCACTGGTTCCTCCCCACCACACAGATATAGTGCAGTAGTAATGGAAAACAAAATAGCATTTAACAATAAAAGTGTGAATTTTTTTTTTTTTAGAAAGAGGTGGGAATGGGTGTTGGTTTAGAAGATGGAGCCACTTAAAATTCCTTCTGGAACCATTAACTTAACATTATCAACATGGCCACCTCCACAAATGCTATAAAAGCCGTTGTCTTGGCAATAGTTTAACATATTCCAATTTTCATTGTGGCAAATGAATGTCTCTTTGTGGGAGAGCAGAAGATAAAGAATTGTATTTTTCACAAAAATTAATTTTCCAAAATTATGTACATTACATTAAAAAATATTATTTCACGTTCATTATCTCCGTCTCTGACAATTCTCATACCTTCCTTAAACAGAAATATGTTGGGAAAATGTAACTAAAAATCATTTATTTGGATCAAAGTTCCATATTACTTTTAAAAACCTATTTTTGTTAAAAATGTCATTCTTTATCATTTTTGCCCATAAAGAGATCATTAATTTTCTGCAAAGAAGATTTAAATACGTCAAAAGGTTGTAGTTTATAGCGTTTGTGTAGGAGGCTATGTTGGTGACGCCATAGCAATGGTTCCGGAAGAAATTTTAAGTGACTCCATTTCTTAAAATAACACCCTTCACAATCTCTTTCACTGTGCCAAATTTCACACTTCTATCACTAAATGCCATTTTCCAACAAAAAATCAAAATTTGATACTCTACTAAAAGAGATTGATATCAGTTTTGAATTGATGGTGATGAAAGAAATTTGAGTCTTCTAGGCATATATTAAAGTTTCTTTATCACATAATTATGTAAACGAAAACTGTAACTGGGATCGATACCAGGACCTTTGGAACCCAATCTTCAGCTTATGTTGACTATGTATCGTGCCTTAGACCATCCGTATATCAGTCTCAGGGAACATGTTAATGTTGACTATGCCTTGTTCAGCAGTAGTCAGATAAAACAGAAAGAATGGAAAAAGAAAAACCTGAAAAACAAATAAAAAAATAAATAAAAAGGACCAGAAATAAAACAAAAGAGAAAAAACATTTTATTGCCAGAAAAAATTCAATAAGGTGAGACGAAAGTGGAACTACAAAGAAGTAAGCAGATTTACTCCACAGTGAATCAACCTTCTCAAATATCTACTATAAAGGGCTCCTTTATGTGAACCAGACTCACTTTATGTGCGACAACACTTAACCAGTGAACGTAACAATTAAATACAGACCAGGGAATGGAAGTAACACGTTTAAAGTAACGTCGTTACAAGTAAATGTTACTCTTTTTAATAACAAGGTTCCTTTTAAAAAGTATGTAACAATACTAGTAATGGAATTATTATTTTGCTGTAACGAGTAACGATAATTGCCGTTACTTTTCACAACTTTTGTTGAAAAACGCAATCACGTATTTGACAGAACACAAGAAGAGGACTACTTCTTTTATAATGACAACGAATGTCGTGAATCTGGTGATGAGGAACTGCAGCATTTTTTACACTCCAAAAGTTCAACAGTTAGTTCACTATAGAACTTTTCACAACTAAGGAAGTTATTCATAAAGTACAATACAGGTCTACCTACCAGTGCCTCTGTTGAGAGAATGTTTAGTGCAGGAGGCCTTGTGCCAACACCATTTAAAGGCAAAATGAAAGATGACATATTTGAGCAGCAGGTCCTTTTGAAATTAAATAAAAAGTTTTTGCACTAATCCTGTAATCCCTTGTGTTGATTAATAAAAGCAGGTGTGTTTATGATCTTGTAATTCATTTAAAAATAAATGTATAATATGAAATTGTAACATTTATTAAATTTCTGTAACTGTATTTAAAGTAAAGGTAACGAGTTACTTTTCAAAACAGTAACAGTAACAAGTTAATTTTTTGGAGCAAGTAATGGTACCGAGTTATATTTTAAAAGAAATGGTCCGAACCCTGATACATACATAGTAGGAATTAAATCTGTCATTAAAAGTATTGGCATACATATCTGAGCTGCCTTTGAGAAACTATCATTTCTTTAATACTTCAGGTGGCCATCTTATATTGCAGTGCAATTAGAAAAAATACGGTGCAAAACCTGACCTCAAAAAGAACTTGGAAATTTCAGGAAACAATCCAAAACATTACATGAACTGTTGATGCCATTTTAAAGCCAGATCAGCAATTTTGATTCTTGCTCAGTTGTCTAAATTTTGTTGAAGTGGACAAAGTACTGGCCTTAGAGAGCAGAGCTAATTTTATTTTTAAATAATTCTCCTCAACCAGATACATCGTTCAACTAATTTCTAAGTATTCACTTTTCCTTACAGCTAACATTCAGTTAGTAATTTTACTTATTTATTAATTTATATTTAAACTATGCATGCTACCACAAAATATTTTTATAGAGCGTCTAAAACACTTGCGATATAATGTTCCGTAATGTATCTTCAACTCTAAAGGCCTGAGGCTACAACAGCGTCCATAGTAGTAAGAAGTCTTTATAATGATGGTATGGCAAGAACCATTTTTTTCATCGCTAGGACTTGCCGGTGTGTAGCTAACAGTAGCACCGACCTTTGTAAATTTTTGGGAAAACCTGATATAGTAGAGGAGCGACAAATACAGCATAAAAAATCCAGGGATCGAAGATCTCCCCTCGGAATTGTTTTGATATTAATAACCCTGAATGGGGATATCTCAGAGGGGTTTCATCATAAACCATAAACAAAAAGTATTTATTAGTAGACGAATGATGGATAAACAAACATTCACTAGACAATTATGCGACGAAAACAACTCAAATTTCATTTGCAAATACTTTCATTTTAAGTAGCTATATTTTACCAATATTTCAACTTATATACAATATATTATTAACAGCTACCTCGAGGAAGCTCTTTCAAATATATAAATAAGTTATCCGGGATTACTGATCTCGGATTGACTTAATCTCAAAAACATCTAATTACTTAATCTTAAAAAAACAAATGATGGCATTTAAAATTTTAGTTATTTCACAATTTCCTAAATTTTTACCATATTTTTCAACTTTTGACATATAGTTAATGATGTTAATGTTTTTCAACATTCACTTGTTAATTGCTTAATGCTGGTTCCTCAGTGACGAGGCGCAGGTGACATCAGCGGCGCGTATCAAATGACGCCATGTGTTTTTCGGCAGAAAAAAAAATGGAAATGATGTCGCAACATATCTTATCACTTTCTATGTGGTGACGTCACATGCAATGCTATAAGACGTTCAAGTTCTTGCGTTTTCAAAAGGCACGATTTAGTTGATATATCAGACAATCATTCAAGGAGGTGGATTTCATGAGACCACACGGTACTTTATGAAGAAGACGTATTCTTGCATATTAGGCCTACCTTTACAGAATATGACTTTTTGTTCGATCTTTTGCTACCTCACAGACTTTTTTAGGTGCATGGCATTTATGCGGCATTATTGTTGTGATTATCAAAAATAGTTTGAATACTGTAAAGAATTCAACCATTATGAATTTTGGAGCTGCTAATCGTCTAGATCCGTCTTTAAACATCGAATCAATCAGTCAGGTATTTGAGTTATCAAAACTTTACATATCAGGCTGAAATGAATGAATAAACAATATTTACTACAAAAGCTTCATTTAATGCATTTGCATTAGTGTAAATGTACAAATACAAAAGTTTTTATCACAAGGACAAAATCACTGTTAAAAGGAATGTTTTAGAAACACCACCCACAGCCAGATCTTACATGATGCAAACACTATTACAACAAGACCTTCATCAATATTATTTAAATACATATTAAGGAATGTACTTCTTGTTTTCATAAGGCCATTCATGAAGAAAGCCCTTGCTTATTTTTACACAATGTTTCAATTCCTTTGTTAAAATCATTTTCAAAGTTATTAAAACAATGTTAAAATAGTACACTTAAAACTTAGAAACATTGTTTCAGTCACAACTGAAGGCCAAGAATTATTTATGACAGACATTATTGATAGACTAAACTACTGTAAATATAATTCAAACCATCAAAGTGTTATAAAAGTGGCAGTAAGATCCATAAAAAGGCACTATTGTTTGATCATATTCTTGTACTAGTAAATATATGTAAAGGTAACAGTCTTCACTTAATTCTTAACATTACTACTTGGTCTACTTACAATATTACCAATACCTGTGCATATGTTAATATCTCAAAGTTTGAACAAGTAATGATCTTACTCTTATTATTACTACAATTAATTAAGCCTTTAGTTTTACATTGTCATAATGATACCAGAATGCAGGAGATAAACTTTGTAACAAGGACAAAGTCATTCCACAAAACATCAGAGGTAGTGATGACTATAATACAGGCCAAATCATTACTGGAGATTGTGTTGTTTGAGAAAATGAGGTCAGGAACATTCTGGTTAGTTTTTATGTGAGGAAACACTAAATTTCTTCAATCCTAAGCAAATCATGAGAAGGTCAACTGTTGATGACAAGACAGCAAAGGTAAAAACTATCCAGTGCACATTAATGAAATCCATTCTTTTAGGTTTGTATACATGCTCTTGCCATTGCTGCTCAACCAAGAAGTATTTCACAATAATATAAACAACAAAATACAAAACCACCAATTGGAGACTTAAAAAAACAAGTCTGTAGTTACATAATTCAGTCTGAGAAAGATGTGATGGTGAACCATATGTCAGTGTCCGTTTGAAACAAATATTTTTACCTGGAAGACTTACAGTGCAAGTTGTAGTTAACAAAGATATCACTAGAGTTCAGTGGAAAGTACCTGCAATGTATTTTTTAAAAATCAATACAACAACAATTCAGAACCTACCAGAGCTTAATTTATCCATGTAAACTCCCTGTGTTTCACACCCTTACAAGATTCTGAATGTCCTAAGAAAGAAAAGAGAGAGAAAATAAACAAACGCTGACTGACAAGCCACTCAAGGCATCACTTCTTTCACGCATCACAGATATCCAAATAGTTACAACTGTGCACTTCTTTAACCCTTTCCGCTCCAGTGTCGGAATACGTCCGACAATTAATTTTCCCTGTTTCACTCCTATGTCAGAACACATCCGACATCACTTTCTCAAAGCAATTTCTTTAGCTCCAAGGACGGTACTGCTCCGACAGCGATTGCCACAAGTAGTTCAACTACTGGACAACAGATGTCAGGAGTTTCTAGAGTAAAAGAACTCTGGTGGCAATCAGAAAAAATATGAAAGCCGATCTTCTGAGAATGTAAACATTGCCTTCAGTCGTTTGTGAAAATGGCACGTCAAAGAGGAATGACTGATGAGGATATCTCTCGTTATTTGGAACAATTAGAAGAATGTAGTGATATTTCTGAATCTCATAATGAAAGTGAACACTCACGTGTGTCAGAAACTTCAAGTGGTGATAGTGACACAGAAACTAACAACACTGATGACTTCAACATTGGAACTGCATATGGCAACAAATGGAAAAGGTATTTGCAACTTAAAATATAAAAGAGGCACTGAAAGAAAATTACATATCATTTTTCTAATACATGTCCATGCACTACATATCCCAGATAAAGTTCCAAATGCAAAACACATGTTAGAAAACAATACAAAGAAATTAATTTAAATAGCAGAGCAAAGAAACAATCAAAATTACACTTAACCCTAAACTTTCTCTAACCTATAATACAGACACAAAACAAAACAATTTCACAAATACTCCTTGCACGGTGATAACGAAAACTCAACATTTCTCTGCATAGATAGCTGGAACATTGCTAATCATCAGTTTTAACAAAGGATCACATTCATATGGGAAATGATCTGGCCATAAGAACAGAATGAACATTCTTGCAATTAATAACAATTTTCAATTTTAACATACAGTGTGGTTAACCCTGTACTGAGGCAACTTTACACAGATATACCCAACACTATAGCTCAGTGAGGCAACTTTTCATGCTGTTTATTACTGGAAAGAGAACACAATTTAGAAGGTAATAACTTTTCATCCTTATTACACATCTTTATTAACAAACTGCATAATATGAAGTCAAAGAAAAAGATAATATTTTTAAGCAAACTGTTGATTTTTATTACATAAGGACACCTCTTCATAATTTAAGTGGCTCATTCAAATTTCCCAAAATGTCCTGTGTTAACTGTTGAACAATCTTCTATATCAGACCATACAAAAGTGTATGTTGACATGGTAGACATTTTGACCTGTTTAACAATCACTTCATCATAATAAATAATTTTGATAATTTGCCTTAGAAAATGGTTTAGCTTATTTTTAGTGTCAACTCTTACAATAACCCAATTGCGTCTAATACAAAGCTGTGAAATAGAAAAACAAATATTAAAGTTATAATTTTTGCAGATAACATAAAACACACGAATGAATAAATGGCTAGATGGATTGAAGAATGGATCCTCTCATTCAAGTTTGTAATCATGAGCTTTGCTTTTTCAACAACTTCTCGGTTTCTTCGTTGAACACAAGATAGCTAAGATAATACAGTTATCTTATTTCTCCTTTAAAAACATCATTGTGTGCTCTATTGCAACAAAAATAATAACGAAAACATTGTATTCTAAACAAGGTTGCAGTGTCTTTTAATATACACAAAATCACTCGCTTGTATGCAGCCGATTTGTTGTCCAAAAGCATAATTTCATATTAAACAATAAACAATGCTTTCAGAATGGGGAAAAAAGATTAGTTCAATACTAGATGCCTCAGATGTTTATGTTCAGAAAACATGTACAATTACCCAGGCTGTCTAAAGTACCAACGGTTGACAGTACGTACATGAGGTCCGACAATAAAGTTCGCGAACTCGTTGTGGTAAAATTGCTACGTACCTCATTGCTGAACATCGCTGTGGTCGCCTTCAAAGTACTCCCCTTGGGAAACTACGCACTGATGCCAGTGCCTAGTCCACCCTTTAAAGCAATTTTTGAAATGGTTTTGTGGAATGGCCTTCAGAGCTGCCGTCGTATTACTCCTGATGGCATCAATTTCATCAAAATACCTTCCTTTACCTTCGGCAACAGAAAAAAGTCATTGGAGGCTACATCCAGTGAATAGAGAGAGTGTTGCAACAGTTATTTTTATACTGGCTATAAACTCCCTCACAGACAGTGCCATGTGAGCAGGTGTATTGTTAGCTCCTTTGGGACCATTTTTGCACACACCTTTCTCACGTCAAGATCTTCAGTTAAGAATTTCCTAACTGTTTCTCTGTCGATGTTCACTTGCCAAGCTTAACAAGAAATTTAATGTTTGTTCGTTGCTCTAATTAAAGCTCCGATATTCTCACGATGGCAGACCAAAACACACACACAGACAATAATAGACGCTACTCAGAAAGGGACCGTCACAGGGCAACAGTAACACAGCTATGAAATGTTGATATGCCAACGTCATTAAAGCACACTGGCATTTCTGCCACAACACGCACACAGCGGTGAGTTCGCGAACTTTGTTGTCAGACCTCGTATAAATACAAATGGGAAATAAGTGGAATCTCTTCCTTTTCCTAAGGAAAACAATTAGCAATCATTAAAAGTTCATCAAAATTCATTCTCTCTTGGCAAACTAATAACATTTTACACAGTTCACCTGGACACCATGTAGGTATGGTGAACTGGATAGCCAAATCCAATAGATGTAATTTTAAAATTGTCACTCCAATATAGTAAGTATTTCTATAAGCAAATGAAATATTTCACCAGAAGTATTTCATATTCTGCTAAAACTGAAGATGAGGGTAATATAATATTTCAACTTTTACTAATCGTAGCAATTTCTCAACCTATTTTATGGTCGTACAGTTTTCTATTTAAATATGGCCCTGTTGGGGAAAAAAAATGTCTTTGTAAGCTATGCCACAGCTATCTATGCTGAAAGCTACTTAATTTTTCTTCATTATCATCTAAGAAAGTTTCCTTGTCAGATGTAAAATTATATTACTTTGGAATGTCAAAGGTACAACACAATACAGAAACCAAGTAGACAGTTATGACCTAAAGTAATTAAATACATAACAGAACCAAATTCATGGTCTAAATTACACACACACTGAAAACACCATTTCTTATATGGTTTACACACGTCTTCAATTTTGGGAAGGACGGAATATTCATGAAAATACCGTTTGTATGTCAACCAGAAAAGCAGATATTGTGGAGTTACAATGCAAAAATAGTTTGTAACATTTTTATTTTACATAGNATCCCTTCCTGGAAGCACTATTTAATGAGAATATTATTACTCATAAAAAGGCTTTTCTTCTGCAGCTACCATACAATTAAAATATTTTCCAAACTGTTCAGTCAGCAATGCTAAATTGAGGCAAACTTTCACGCAACTATTAGTTCGGTATTAATACAACAAAGTTGTGTGCATTACAAGTCTGTTAATTACTGTCAAGTCCAAACAAATAATCTTTCAAAGTCCATTATTCAACCATGCACTACTTACTTACACCTCTAATGCATATTTCTCACAGCCAAAGTGGTACTATTTAAAACCACCATACTAATATATCTGCACTATTTTTTTCTGCAACTTCTGACACGTCAAAAAGTCACAAGTGCTGCATACATACAACACTGCAAATATATACATTTTTTACTTTTTTCATATCTGATAGCTGCAACAACAACAAAGCTCAACGTTCAAATCAGATGAGCAAAATTGTCAAGAATTTGCTTGAAAGTAGGTACAAATTCTCAGAAGAATGTATGCAAACATTCAGTTTGCATTGAAAGCCTGTGTACACACACAAGCAAAATTAATACATAAATACAAACTGTACCACATGTACATTTAAATACATCTAAAATAACACAATTTGACGTTGACAAAATCTTAATCGAGTTTTAGAGTGTCAGATCCCAAACTTTGTACTGTTACATGGAATATAAAAAATAGTAACCTCTTATAATGAGGTGCTTGAAGTTGGCACCATCCATGTCAGTGAAAAATGTTTCACCCAACCTATGTGAATTTTGTGCTTTCGAATGAACTCATACGTGAATTTTATGCTCATACAAGAATGGTTACAAAATGTCAGTATCATGCTGCTGCCTCGAACCCAAAGTGGTGTTCATTTGAGAAATGAAAGGATAAGTGACGAAGTAGGCATGTTAATAAAAAAGTTGTTCCAATTAATACATGTAGGCCGTGGAATCCGGTGGCTACAAAAAAGGTAACACCATAGGCTGCATCTGCTAACTTCATTCTAGCTTTATGTATCGCAGCACAACATTATTTTCCATAAAGGAATTTTTGTACGAATATAGTGCTCTGAAATCTCATCTTTTACCCTTACTTCCTGCCTATATTATGTATCTGGTTGGTCGATCTTAAAACTATGGCTTTCATATGTCATTTTTGTTATTTAAAATTCTGAATTCATTTTGGAACCGAACTGCCAATCATATTACAAATGGAAAATATGTAAATAATTATTTTCAAAAAATCCTGCACTGTCTTTAACAAACACAACATTAACAAAAATTGTTAGTATGGCTAGTGTTATTGTGAAGTTGACATTATCCATTTTCGAGCTTAGTATCTTGGTTACTATTTTGAGCACAAAACTGATGCTAATAGTATCATTCAAATGCACAAAATCCTTACAAAATTTCTATAAGGATGACTAATTTTGTAGTAGCATCAAGTTAGCACCATCTATTTTTGCATTTAGAACTTAATATCACACTTACCACAAAAGTATTTTATGGTGTTATTCGAAAGTAGAAAATTAACATTAAGTTCATGTGCTGCCATGGGTCATGTGATCGTGAAGTTAACCCCAACCACTTTCAAGCCCTAACAACCTGGCACAAAATCATTTGAGAGCTGGAGATTCACACAAAATTCCTGTGTGGATTAACAATTTTGTGCTGATATGGGTGGTGCCAACATCACACCTCTGGTAAAACTGTATAAAATTCTAGTTATGAAAACATTACTACATTAATAATAAAATGTGTGATAAGACTGACCTAACACCCTTTCACAAAAGTACTTTCTCCCACATAAATAAAAAATACATTACAATGCATTTGTGATTTTGGGCTTAATTCTGCCGACTTCAACTGCAGGTCCAAAATCGAAACCTCCTCCGAGGACATCTGAAACAGGCGGTGGTTTAACCGAAGCCATTTTCTTTTTCCAAATGTTAAAGAATTCTTCTGAATCAATGGCATTAATATTCTCATCTTCAGCATTTAAACCCTGCTCTTTAAGGAAGTTTTTCCAAACCATCTCCTCTGGCATTGAAGTTGGAGCAGGTCTGTTTCCAAGAGGGCCTCCCTTTGAAAAGGCTTTCAAACGATAAATGATATACTCAAGAAGATACATTTTTGTGGCCTCGATTCCACTGAATGTAATAGACTGATCACTGCAGCAATCATGACCCTGGAAAAAAATATCTTTAAGTAATATCAATGAGACATGCTTTAGTTTCTTTAGTGAAAAATGAAACCTTGCAATACGTTTCTGAAGACAAAACTATATAAATAATGAAAAAATGCTACTCTCCAATTCTACACACACTATTCAATTAAGGTCCTGAGATTATAAAGCACTCTAGAGTTTCTTTTTTAAATTGAAAAATCTGTAGTATTTTAGTGTCTATGAATCTGACTCACATTTTTATTTGTTCAGTCCAAAACTACATAGACTGCTCATATCTCAAAAATTATTATCATTGTGTGAAAAAATATACATAAGCAGAATACAAAGCTGTTGTTTAATATGTTATTCTTTTATAAATTACATTGCAAAGCCAAGAAAATAAATCATCCAGCTTTAGTTAATTTACTATCTATAACCATACATTTCATTCAAATTTTATAGCATATTTTTTCTTTACCCTTTGCTGTAAATTTTATAAACATTTTCATTTAATAAAACACCACAATTACAACACTTCCCCACTGTCACCGACAACTTGTTTGTATTTCCATTGGGAATTCTACCAGGATTAATCTGTCTTGTCCATGACTTGAATTGTGATCTGGAAAATCTGAAGTAACATCCTCAGCATGTTGCCTCCATACCCATTTCTGGAGTTGGTTGACAATGGTTCATAAGAAACCAGAAGGCCCATGATCATTCTAAGGTCTCCCAGGGGATATNTAAATGTTAAAGT
Organism: Machilis hrabei; assembly: GCA_003456935.1. Lineage (NCBI taxonomy): Eukaryota > Metazoa > Arthropoda > Insecta > Archaeognatha > Machilidae > Machilis > Machilis hrabei. The sequence continues at coordinate 28,248 of KZ869785.1, read as the reverse complement.
TTGCTGTCTGCCTCAAAATGCAATTCAACAGAAATCTGCTTCATTGTCATGGTATCCTAAAGTACTTGTTATTCACCCTGTGGCTTACTTACAGACACTAACATCTCCGGAGCGGGAGACCTGGGTTCGATCCCCACTGGTGGCAACACCTTCACCAGTGCCCCGAGGAACTGACAGGCCGTAGCGACAGGCCGAGTTCTACAGAACCCTCACAACTTCGTCGCAATCTCCGAGGGGCTAAGGATCACAAATTCAGAGAGATTCCTTGCCCGACAGCAGACCCCAAATAATGGGAAATAATGCTAGGAAAAATAATGTAAGTTTTGTTTTTCAGTGATAACACACTTCTGGCATTTTTTACGAATGTAAAATGGTTAGAACTTTCTCAATTGAAACTGGTTTAATCATAAGACTACCAGTACTAAAAAGCACATTTTAAGTTGAATAACTTCATCAAATAACCACTAGCAGTAGAGCTGTCTCCATTTTCATCTTCTTTGTTGGTGCTGTATTTGTCACCCTCCTTTTCCAGAATTTTATTGCTTCCATGCTGAATTCTATTTTGCAGTGCTGAGAACGTTTTCTGAATTTCTTGCAGCATAATGTGGAAGCACTGGATGACATGAATAAAATGCCATTTATGTTCTCTATAATTTCAACTGGCAAATAATCTACTTGCTGTACTCCCATCACTGGACTTTCCATATCCATTTGTGTTGGGAGGTTGTTGATCAGACCCATTCAAGCTTCAAGTTCATCTTCAGTTTTCCTTTCTCATTGTTTCTTTTACCTCTGTGTTAAAGATAAGTTTAGTAGAGACCGATAAAATCTGATCTACTTTTTGGGAACTTTTGGGATATATTTCTCCAGTACCAAGAGTTTTTGTAGAACACTTTACAACTAACTGTTGTCCCTATTTGTGGCTAAGTACCCTCAAAAACACCACATGAAAACATCAAGCACATCCAAAACTTGTGTTCACAAAATTGTTCCCTTTTCCAAGGCTGCTGAATGGACACCCCCCTCCCCCAAAGGAAATGAACTGACATACCAGCACCTTTAGTGGCAAAACTGCAATGTAACTGACATAAATTCCAAAATCTGTACGAACTTTGAGATGTAGCTTTTTAAATAGTCGAACTTTTGCATTTCGAATCTCCTGTTCAATTTCAAATGTTGAATATTGTCGAAATTATTGTAATATGTAGATATTATAATATGAAGTACGCCTATGAAACACCCACTTGATTTATGTATACATATTGTGAGTTAAACTGTCATTTTACACAAAGTCGTAAGTGGATGCACCTAAATATTTGTGGATATAGACCTATCTAGCTTTATATCTGTGGAAATGCCTGGTGCAGTCAAAAACCCCAACACTAGATCCAGATAAATATGAGATTGAAATAATGTTATCCAAGTATATGTCTCTTTTGACACCTCGATTGTTAACTATTATTTTATCCTATTGAAAGTAACCAAAGAGAGTTAAAAAGCATATTGCTTCACCATCATTTTTCATACCTCTTGAACTTTTCAACAAATAATTTGAGCCACACACAAAACAAACTGTTAGTTCTTTTCCATTCTGAAACTACTTAATAAATGACAAACTTCAAAAGTTTGCTTTTAAAACCGGCTTCACTGGTGACTGATGCATTTAAAGGTACACCCAAACTGGATTCATAAAGGGTAGACAATGTATTTGTACACCACGGTCATTAAACTCGAAGTCTTCTTAAGTTATTTTGGAGTTGCCCACATGGAATTAATAGAATGAAAGACAGAATAAATGTTATACTGATATTTAGTTTCTACTGAGAAACTTCTTCACCTTTAATGGACATCAAAAACAGGACCTGTGGCACTCACTGTCTAGCTCATGTTGAAAAATTTTCAAATCAACGTGAAATGGAGAAAGGGACCCACAGGTCCTCAATCAATCCAGACCAAGAGAAAAATAATTAGTTAGGACCTGTAATTCAACACTGAGCTTATTTTATTTTAATTAAGGTAAATGCACCCGTTCTCATCACTGTTCCAGTAGTCGTCAATCCCATAATTAATTGTGTATAATAAGAGTACCAGTCGATCTGTTGACTTTCACAAACTCTCAGTGTAAGAGGCCACATCTGTAGTTGCGTGCATGAAAGTTCGGTTTCCGAAAAGTGCGCGTTACTGAGGAGCGAGCGTGGGTGACGAACCTGCATAAAGAAGTGTTGCGTTTCACTAGTGTCCGTCATCCATGACGAAAACTGGTACACTTAAGATTTTATATAAACTGCGTATTAAACCATCAATAAGTGCATATATTGGTAACATGAAGTGCTGGTCTTTATAAAAATGCTGTCCGGCCGTCGGATCCAGTAATCATCACCCATGACGACTACTGCTTCAGATACGTGACGAATACTAGTAGTTAGTAAATATGAAAGATTGAAAGTTATTAATAGAGTTAGAATTTTTAGGGCCTATAAATCAACATACTATGCAAAATAAAGCATTCAGTTATGGCCTATAAATTTCCAAAATATGCCCTATAAAATAAAAAATGCCCTAAAAATGTATATGGGTCAATATATGAAAATGGGACAATTTGTGTCCACAGTTGATATTTAAAAAAATAATTATTTTAAAAGTAAATATAGCTTTAAAAGTTTAGAACTGGGCAAGTTCTATAAGAAACCAAAGTATAAGGTATTTTAAATCACCTAATTTCTAAACAAACTTTATCTCTTAAAGTTCGAAAATGTAATTTCGGTAACGGTCCTCACACATATTTTCGATTTTGCAACCTTGTTTACAAAAGGGGAAAAAAATATTTCTGATTTCATTTTGTTTCTAATTAGAAGCTGTATCTGTCTATGTCATTATTATTTACTATTTGGCATTATTCCTTCACTTTTGTTCATTGTAAAAACAATAATAACTTGTTCCCAGCATTTGACGTCATTTCGGAAACACTTCGTAAAAGTTGACCATTTTGCCGCTAGGTTGTGATTTGAGTGCTGCCTATGTGATCATTACTTCACTCACAGTGCTTTTGATGAAATGGAAGGCGGTAAGTTTGGCATTCCCTACAATATACGAGGGTTGGGGAGTAAGTCATGGCAACCCAGTAATATTTCCACAATCGAAGGATTTCTGAAAAATTTGTTATACACAACTGAAAGAGTATCCATAATGGATATTTTGTTTGTAGAAATCATGAAAGAAAACCCAAGCAACCCTGTGACAGACACATTTATTAATGCACATGTTACAAAAACTTGTCTGATTAGGACAATCCTTCGAAATAATCACCCTCATTGTCCACAGCACGCTGCCATTGATGTGGAAGACGTGAATACCATCGGCAGCACCATCGTCTTCACCATGCCTGAAGCGGGTGATCTGTCGTCGCACAGCATTTTCAATGTCCAGGCGGGTTGCATATTATGTACCACGCAGGTTCCTTCACCTTGGGGATGAGGTCAAAATCACACGGTGACAAATCCAGTGAATACGCTGGGTGCTCCAACTCTTCCCATCCCCATTGGCGCAGTAGATCCCGTACACAAGCTGCCTTATGTGGCCTCTGGCCTTCCATTATCGTGGAGTATGATAGCAGTATGCAATAGATCTGGACGCTTCTCCCTAATGGCACGTCGTAGATATTGCTGCAGGAAGTCTGTAATACGCTGATGTGACTGGTGCCATGAGGAACGAAGTGACAAAAAAGTACTCCCCTTGTGACATATGCCACAATCACCATCAATCGTGTGGGCGAGGGATTCTGCCGAAAGTTCTGCCTGCGCGGTGATCCTGGATATGCGATCCGCCTGGACATTGAAAATGCTGTGCGACGACAGATCACCCGCTTCAGGCATGGTGAAGAGAAAATGCTGTGCGACGACAGATCACCCGCTTCAGGCATGGTGAAGAGGATGGTGCTGCCGATGGTATTCAACGTCTTCCACATCGATGGCAGCGTGCTGTGGACAATGAGGGAGATTATTTCGAANGATTGNCCTAATCAGACAAGTTTTTGTAACATGTGCATTAATAAATGTGTCTGTCACANGGTTGCTTGGGTTTTCTTTCATGATTCGTACAAACAAAATATCCATTATGGATACTCTTTCAGTTGTATATAACAAATTTTTCATAAATCTCTCGATTGTCGAAATATTACTGGGTTGCCATGACTTACTCCCCAACCCTCGAATTACGAAATTAGCTACAGAAAGAGCTGGAGTTTTAACCATACCCTTTTATTGCATCATTTCGGTAACACTTGTATCATTTCGGTAACAGCGATGAAAAATTAAATTAGAATTTATTCGTAATATATGTTCATCTAAAATATTTTTTTATTATTGTAATATATTGGCATTATATTTTCCCACATATTTCATGTGGATACTTATTGTGATTTCGACACCAAACCAAAGTACATTGAGGATATTTGTTAAAAAAAAAAACAGGGTTTGATTGCATCTTAAACAATGACTTCTTATCTAATGTTGATTCTAACTAGTATTATTTTTAAGGCTATAGCCCTGAACATTAGAAATGTTACCGAAATGATGTTTTATTATTAAACAGCCTATTACAACCTATTGCAAATCTTAATTTTACTGTTCATGATCTGTGCAATTTAAAGCAAGAAGAGAAATAAAATAATGAAGACAAGGCTAAATAATCAGATTGTATTCGTAAATCAAAACTAATTTTCACTTTCCTCTTCCCTTCCCTGTTTATCTCCATTCCTCTATATTATCCTTTCAATGCATCTCTATAATTCTTCCTAGTTTCACTTTATTACAGTCTGTTTTCTCAATCCTCTTCCCACTCTTGTCCTTCCTTCATCCTTTTTTCTTCTATATTTCTTTGTTCCTCTACATCGATATCGATATTTTATAAACTCAATATCGAAATTTTCAAAATTCAATATCTCTATTTTTAAAAACTCGATATCGATATTTAAGGAAACTCGAAATCTATGTTTTCGAAACTCCATATCGATATTTTTCGACACTCACTAACGATATTTTTCGAAACTAGATACAGACATTTTTAAGAACCCCTTATCTATGTTTTTTTAAAGTCAATATCGGTATTTCTGAAAACTCAATTTCAATACTTTTCAAAACTGGATTTCGATATTTTGAAAATATTGATCGATACTGAAAAACTATCAATATCGAAATATCACACTCCCCTAGTTACGTTAATCTTACCGAGAATACGAACTTCGCTGAGATCATGCATGCCGAACACCGGAGCACAGGCATAACGGACACTGGTTAAAAACAAAATTTGCAGTGACGATTATTGGCTCAAAAACACATAATTTGAAAAAAAAAATAGTTTATCTCATAAAAATGAACTGATTTTACTGAGCGATGGATTCTTGTTATAGAGAAAAGTTTGGAGTTGTGCACTGAGTATTTAATGTTTGAAATAAACTATGCATGTGGGCTAGAGCAGTTAATATTCATGAAATCTGCCTTAACATGATGACTACTGGTGCATTTATGTTATTGTCTGACAGTGAAGCTTCACTTTAGATTTCCTCTTACCAATTTTATCTTGTAGAAACTAAAGCGATAGTAATGGCCAAAAAGAGATACTGCTCCTGGAAACATAAGCTGAGCAAAAGTATATCCATGAAAACGTCCCCGTCCTCTAGAATCCCGTGTGTCTTGTGGTACCACATCCATAGCTCTTAGGTGCTTTCCTGTAAGAATGGAAAACAGGAGCTTGTGATTTTGGCATACACATACTATTTGATTGACTATCCTGTCCAGTGCTTGGGAATGCACTCTGGGATTAACACACACAACATTACACTTTTGGGTTAGTTAGTTAGTTTAGTTTATCATTTTGTACTTATGTTTATCAAATTAGCAGATTTATGGTGGAAAATTAAGAAACTGAAACCAGTGAATGTAGTGAAATCACCAAATTACATTTACCCTTGCTTTGGCTGTACCATCTGTCATAGCACTAAAAAGAATTATTAAATTGTAACAAAATTTTGCAAAGGAGTTTCATGTTATATGTAGGTCACCACACAAAATGCAGCCATTTTAAAATAAAAAAAATTATGAAAATAAGGTCAGTTTTGTTAAAACTTTCACTTTGTTCTTATCTTACTTCAAGGAGCTTAAGTTTTAACAAAATTAGCAAAACAATGGGGAGAGACCTCCTCAATGAACAGAACTGCAATTTCAATCATACAGGGTGGCCTACTGAAAACACTACAAGCCGGTTGTTGCCATTTTAAATCGATTTTNNGAAAAANNNTNGGACACGTCAATTTTGTTTGTTAAGGGGACACACAAATTGAGTATTTTAATTCACGTAACTTCAATCC
>KZ869783.1:54081-67306 GCA_003456935.1 Machilis hrabei | reverse complement strand
AAAAAAAAAAAATATCACATCGATATGCTGAGTTTAAGTAGCTGCTTTGAAGTATGTGCAATTTTACACCCCACCATGTTTGAATTTTCAATATTTAAGGTTGGACCACAAACATGTTACGAGGGAGGCTACGACAGTTTCACCAGATTTGCGTACACATTATATCATGAACATTTGTGATTAATATTACCGGGAAAGATTGGCATTGTTTAAAAAATATATATATACGAGTAGGAGCCTTTTTAACATACGTTTTAGTAGCATTCATTGGTTAATCATTCAACTGCTGCACCACGTTCAGTGCTATGTACTACTTTACAAATGTGCCAAATTATGTGTTATTATTTTATTTGATGTACCGTACACCAAAGTGGTCAAAAGGGCACAGACAAAACGTCTATTGTTGCTGTGAATATAATTGAACGATAAACAAAAACCATCAGTGTTTGCATATTTGATACAGATATACAACTACACTTAAATTATTGAACTGATATGCTCATGGACTTTGACACCAGTTTATTGAAAACGCTGTTGTGTTAGCAACATGAACCACAATGGCAATTACCGAAAAACAATAAAATTCGAAGTGTTAATTTAAAAATGCCGCAACAATTTTATTGCAAAGCTTTAATCAACGTGTGAATTCAAATGTCAACCACGAGACTAATTTAACTTCTGGCCTATCACAGTCATTTAGTTAACAAATTAAAGAGTGGTGTCGGTATCCAATCAATAATAAACCATTAAATATAAATTATTTTGACTTCCTATCAGTAAAATGAATCACCAACAATAATCAGTATGGGTAAAACTTATGTGTTTATTTTTTTTTACATTCACAAAGACAAAAATAAAGTAAACCGTAAAATGAAACTGGCTCAATTTGGACAAAGATTTACAGTCCAAATTTAAGGTTTTGTAAAACTGCAATATTTAATTGCGAGCAAATAAGATACTGTCGCTCTAAATGTAAAAAAAAGTTTACGTAACTGAAAACCGGTTTCATAAAAGTATTGTTTTAGTGATGCTACATCACATTACTTAATACACGGTATAACATCCCTTTAACAAATAACAATTACATAAACAGCATCCGTAAAAGCTTAAGACTGAAATTAATAAAAGTATTTTTATTCAAATCAAATGCAGCGTCTCTAAACTCTTAATACATTGTTTAACCTTTTTAAGTGATCGTGAAAGGTAAGTGTGAAGCCCACACGTATTTAATGTTTGTACTTAAGGTCCAGTTTTGACCCTGCAAATAAGTATGTAAACCTCATATTTGATGTAGTTACAATATTCATCCTCTTGAACAACATATTAAAAGTTTCTAGTAATCCCACATTTTTTAAATCTTATTATTATTTAAGAAAGATCTGAATCACGAACGTTCGCTTTTCTTCATTTTTGTGACATTAGGATACCTAAAATTTCAGTTGTTTTAGAAAAGAAAAGATCTTAACCTAATTTTTTGTTTAATTAACAAATGAAATAAATCGGATAAGTTTTTGAAGTCACGCATCGATATAAAACTTTAAACAAAAACTCAGCAATTCATTACAAATTTGCTGTTTTTTTTGTGGGTATGTATGACTATGGTGCTTTACATTTGAATTTTTCTTCGAAAAGGCAAGGCTTTTGGCCACATTTTGGTTCGTTTAAAAAAAAAACAGGAATTAAACGAAATAATTTTAGATGTCAACAATTAACAAAATGTATACTTTATAAGTCTGACAGAAAATGTGATTCGATACGCAGCATTAAAATAAATTATTTATATTTATACATGAAAATTACATGAACGTGAAAACTCATAACTTAGAAAAATCAAACCCTGGATAAGTATAGGCATAATAAATGGAATTAGGAAAAGAGATAAGTTATATAAAGACATGAAAAATAAACCGTGTGACGTATTATTAAGAAATTACTACAAATTATATAGAAATAAGTTAACATATCTTATAAAATNNGCAAAAGANAAGTATTACAAAGACAGACTTAGTAAAGCTAAAAACAATCCCCAACAGACTTGGAAGGTGNTAAAAGAAATTACAGGATCTCATAACAATGAAGAAAACACAACTCAATTACACGAAATTATCTGTGAAATAGGTATAATAAACAATAAAGAAAATCCAGTACCTAGCGGTAGTAAATTAGCTGAGTGTATATCACAAAAAAAAACTTCTTACGATCGCTGTCACCTCTAACAACCCATCCCCTCCAACAAATTCTCTATTCTTCACCGCTGTCGATGAACAGGAAATTATCAAATACATAAATGACTTAAAAAGTAGCACATTCTCAGGCCTAGACAAAATTTCCTCAATCACCTTGGAAAAATTAAAAATCACGTACTACAACCTCTAAAACACATAATAAACCTAAGTTTAACCACAGGGATTTTTCCAGACAGTTTTAAAACCGCAGTCATAACACCACTATACAAAAGTGTAGAGAAAGAAAAAGTTAATAATTATAGACCAATATCCTTAATTAACACTTTTTCCAAAATTCTAGAAAAATGTGTAAAAGTTCGAGTAATGACTTTTTGGGAAAATAAAAACATCGTCTCTAAAATGCAGTATGGATTTAGAGAAGGTTTAGGTACTACACAAACTATCTACCAACTAACAAAAACTCTATTCTGCAATCGATAATAAACAGAAAAGCCTAGCAATCTTTCTAGACTTAAAGAAAGCCTTCGGTACTATTTCACATACAGAACTTCTAAATAAAATACAAAACATTGGAATACGAGGAATTGCACATTCTTCGTTTCATAGTTATATTAACAACAGAAGACAAGTTTTAAAAATAGATAATGCTTTGAGTAATCAAAGGAAAGTTAAATATGGCGTACCTCAAGGAACGGTGCTGGGTCCGGTTCTGTTTCTCGTATACATAAATTCCCTATGCAATCTAAACATTGATGGTAAAATAACTTCTTTTGCTGACGACATAGTTATGTTCTTTCAAGGAAACAACTGGGTTGAAATCTTTGCTAAAGCAACTCAGGCTATCTATCAATAAAACAAAACAATGGCTTGATATTAATTTATTTACTCTTAACTTAGAGAAAACAAAGTACATGACATTTTCCTCCAGCTCGATAGGACAACCCCGTAACACTGTCATAAAAATTCATTGCAGTTCTTGCAATAGTGAAAAATACCCCATACATGACTGTGGGAAAATAACATAAACGGAAAAAGTTAAATACCTTGGAATTATAATTGATTGTAACCTAAAGTGGAATTATAATATAGAAATCATTATTAATAAACTCACGAAATTAATACATATGTTTGCACTTTTAAGATATTTTCTGTCTTACGAAAACATTAAATCAGTATATTACTCACTTGTTCAATCAGTGTTTCAATATGGAATTGTTTGATGGGGTGGATTATATGAAACACATTTAAAACAACTACTTATTTTTCAGAAACGTATTATAAAAGTAATCCTTAACAAGCACACACTTTATAATACAGACTTATTATATAATGAATTTAAAGTCTTTGATATTAACCAACTCTACCTAAAATACATTGTTCTGTTTGTTTTTAAAGAACCTGAATTAATATTAAAATTAATCACAACTATGAAACTAGAAGAAAATAAAATTTACAGGTTCAAATTCCCAAGAAAACCACAATGATAAGTCAACACCGTGTTACATACTTAGGCCCCAGGATTTACAATTTAATAATATTACAAAATGAGAATCTATAATTACAAATAATACTGTAGGAAGGTAACCCAGTGGGTAACTAATATTGGACGGATAAATATATTTAAGCTTTTAGAATAGTATGTAAATGTATACCTTCATACTCATCATTATTAAGTTATATTAATTTTAATCACAAGAAAACATTATGCTTAGAAAATTATTTAGTATTATTAATTATAAATAATGTGAATGTATTTTTATCCAAACATAAGTTGTTCTTTTGTGGTTCAGATTGATAATTAACGTAAATACCAATGTATGTATACACATGGAATAAACATTCATTCATTCAATTGATGTTTTTAAAAGCGCTTGACATCGATGTGTGACCTCTAATATTTTTCAAGTTAATTTAATTGTTTTAGACTTTTTCCATCCGCGAAATGTTTCAAAAATCAGGTTCACAAAATGTTTATATTTGTAGCATCTATCCACATAGAATAGAAGATGTCCATCCATTGAACTAAGCAATCACAACATGGCAGTTTTTTGACACAAAGCGATTCTCAATTGAGAACCCGAAACCGATAAATGTAGTGTCCTGATGTGTTGTTAGCCCATAGTAACGTCACCGGCCATCACTCTTTTCATTTCCTCCACTTCTGCTACTTTCGGTATTCTTTTACCTACCCATGTTCAAAGAATACTAATATTTTCACAAAAACGTTAAAATTATAGTCAAATATAATACTATTTGTCTATTCATGTTTAAGTTCTTGATCGTTATATAATTATAAAAATTAATGACGGTGTACGATAATAAATAATACAATTGGTTAAAATAACTTTTTTAATATACCATTACGTTTCGAGGAAAATAATTCCTCTTCCTCAGATGCACTTTAAAACATAAATATTACAGAGTTTTAAAAATGTGACATAAGGTTGTCAAGGTTCGTACACCGTCATTAATTTTAATAACCATTTGTCTAGCTAATATAAGAGCTTAAAATAATTTAAATACTTTTTGATGTATGTTTTGAGTATTAGTACAAACAAAAACAGTACTAATACTTAGTTTGTGACAAAAAAAGTTAAAAGTAATACAAAATAAATAAATTAAAACTTGATTGTGTTCAATTATAATAATTGTGTGCAATTGCTAATACTAATTAGTACTACGTTTCTTTATAAAGTTTACGTAAATGTATATTTGAATATAGATTGCTTAATGCGATCAATATCATAAAATATGTCTTCAAAGACAGCCACAGCACTTTTATGAAAGTGTGGTGAGGAATATGATTGGACACATCCTTGGCAATTTTGAGACATCATTTTTTTTTGCAAATTTTGGGCATTTTTTAAATATCCCTAGGATACTGGCACATATTTAAACGTATATAGTAAAACTACGTTTCTTTAAACACAACAACTTTGCAAATATTGATATCTGGATGAAAAAAATGTATGTAATAATTTGCATTAAGAACCGGTTGGAGTATAAGCGTGTGACGTTACGATTTACGTTTATTTGTGATAACCACTAAAACTCAAAGACACAACTAGAAAAATTAGCACACTACCTTACTTCAAAATACTTCCCTTGACATGGCCGTGCATTATGTATTACAAAGTTATGCCCATTAAGGGCGTAATATGCGTTTCCTATAAATAAATTAAGATTTTTAGTAAAAAACAGATTTCGAAATTAAAATGTATACTTAAGTTTTTAATAAACTTTACTTTACCATACCAATGGAAATATTTTGAAGTGTGATAGTGTGCTATTATTTTGCATTTGTATCTGTTTCATAGTAGTGGTCACAAATGTGACGTCAAACCCTTATACTCCAGCCAATTCTTAAGGATTTGCTAAAAAATAAGCTTATGAAAATCAATTGCATAACTTTTTTTTTATTTTGAAATCCCAAATAAATTCGTTTTTAAAACATCTGATCACAAAACATTTATAGGTGTAACCTGCATAAATTTATGATGTTATTTTAATTTAAGCATTTTCCTTTCGGTAGCTATGAAAGTCACTTTGAACATATCTGCCATAGCTAGGCGGGATTCTGAAAGCAGAGTTAGTTTTCTCACGCCAAACATTTTTCTATCTTCAATTTTTTCCAGAGATGCCATTCTCCCCTTTAGTCAAGTCTTCTTTCTTTTCTTTTGCTATCTTTTGTCGCACGTTTTCCTCTGCGGATGCTTCTTTCAGGAGACGCCTTTTGCTCTGGAGATTCGGCGAGAAAACTGTGGTCGGAAGTCAAAAAAGCTTCTTTGAAGGGTACTCTAGAAATTCGTCTATTCACCTTGCCATATTAACAAACCACTCATCTCTTAATTACAGTTATTATCGCATAGCAAAACCTACATACATTTGAAATAGTTTATTTTAAGGTTACCGTTATTTGTTTTTAACTTTATGGCTATTTTCCTTTGTTCTGATAAGATTTTTTTACCATAATAGGCGTTCATTATCCAGCTTATGTCTACGATTTGATAAATCTTAGTGACTGCTTTTCTGTTATCTTAGTAACATAAAGTGCTCATCGCATGCAGCCATTCTATATTATACTTGAGAATTGTGAAGAGTCAAACCATATACCAACATGTTTCAATAAATGTCATTTTGTTCCAGGATTCTTTTCCTAGAATTATGATAACACTGTATTCAGTGCCAGTAAAGCTAATTGGTATTCGCTCGAGTTATTTACTCAAAATATTATAAATATTTTATACATTTTAGTCATAGTTAATTAATCCTAAAATAATTGAACAATTATAATATTTATTTAGAGATACACAAAACATAATGGCATATAGCAAAATTCAAGAAAACCTTAAGATACCTTCAAGAAATCTATTCACTGTGATAAACTGTAAACATGAATTTGATGTCTCCAAATTCATTCTGCTAACCTATACATTAACTAAAGTAACGGGAATTTTGTTAGTGTGATAGGTAGCAATGACATACACGTATAGTGATATTTCTCAAATAAACTTTATAATTGCATTTAAAACTAAAACGTACAATTTTTAAGACATTGGGTTATCAAATTTTACTTTAAACATCAACTTAAAATGTTTATTTTCATTATATATTTTTAAATGTTGAATTAGTTATGCGCCATACGCTATTTAAAAGTTAAAGATATTGAATAGGTTATGATTATTCTCAAAGTTAGATCTATATATGTGTGCGTGTCTCGATGCTTCAGTCATCTTCACAGTATATGGTATTAAATAAGATGATTAGCTCGTCAGAATGTCTAATACAGAAAAATGTAGGTACAATATGTCAAATAATAACACTTTTTAATTGTTTGTACGTGTATATTATTCGTATATATATTAATATTTAAAAAAGATATGTAGTGTTTTACGTCCTATCGACAACTAATGGGTCATTTAAGGATGATGAACAATGTTTATTGTGATGAATAAACATCACAAATATCCATTCCTTACGTGGGATTCAAACCCACAACCTCTCTGGCCAGAGCGCGCTGTGCTAACCACTACACCAAGTAGGTCGGCTTGATATTTGAAAGAACTGTTAAGTTTCTGACATACACACAAGAAAGTTGTATTTTTGAATTGAATATGTATAAAATCAATTGATAAATAAAGTTAGTATTTTTTTNAAAATTTAGTAACAATATTTGTCAATCTTAAAATCATCTTACTTAGCCAAATATTATTGTAAAAGCGGTACGGCATAGTAAACAATAAAAAAATACGTCCCTGTAATTTATGAATCTTGTTTTATGTGAAATTATAAATTTCATAAACCCTGCTTGCATTGTATCTTTTACCAACTTATTTAATTCAGTATATTATATTATAAATTTATGTAAATTCTATCTATAACATTTCCAAACAATGTAAGTTACATGCTGAACGTAATGAAAGGCTACATAGAAATGCACAATCAACTTACAAAATAACATAAGCGGCAATTTACGGGTTTTCATCCTTGTAATACATTGGATTTTAAAATTACTTTAACCAATTGTTGACTAGAACTGAAACAAAAATGTGAGCCAGTTCTGTTTCTCAACCATAAAATGCCTACCTGCAGAAAATAGTTCAAAGATGTAACGAAACTTGAAATAACGACCAAAGAAAGTTACACAACATTAAACCTTTTCATTACTGATTTTGTAAAATCTCAAAACGATGTTTATTCCAACTTATCTCGTTCTAGAATGAGTATCCTGCAGACTCGAAAGAGCTTGTCTGCAGAAATAATAAATTCAGGTCTCGAAATTGTAGATTCTCTAGAAAAGTTTACGATGATATGGTGTTTTACGTCCCGTTGACACACAATGGGTCATTATGGACGATGAAAAAATGTTTTTTTTTATTATTAATGAAGGTGAACTAAATTCTATGAACACACACATACAAGACAACACAAACATCCATGCCTTATGCGGGATTCGAACTCGCTACCTCCCGTTCCAGGGCGTGCTGTGCTAACCATTATCCCAAGTAGGTCGGCTGGAAAAGTTGAAACAGCCGTAATCGTGAGTGCTATCACGTCTGATTAATGGGTAGTCTAATATGACAATTTGCATGACTGTATTAAAATAACTATTTAAATCTACGCCAGCCGCATTTGTTATTTAATAAAAACAAAACAAACATTATAGTTGGGATTCAAACCCAAAACCATTTGATAAAATTGGGTAACTAAAACTAAGCTTGATATCCACTTTTATGCTGAGCGAGAAATCATTAACTGATGATTTACCAGCCATCGTGACGTTATATGCATTTATATGTTATAGCAAAAAATCGCCATTGTATTTTACTTCTTCATAGCTTAACTTAATCTGTTTTGACATCACCTTTTATAACAATTCCCACACATTTCCCACTCGACGTGTATACATTCAAATATTTACAATTAAACTATAATTTTTTATTTTAAACTACTGAATACTATATCAATTGTCTTCGAACAGTGAATTCTTCTGTCACAATCAATAATTAACTTTAGCCGTGACACGTTTAGTGTTAAGAGAAACGTATGAGGTTTGAACCCATGATTTGTACGCCACTAATGTGATCATAAGGAATATTATTTTGTGTAAATAAAATTAATAAATCTAGTCCTTGAGGGACTGTAACTGTACAACAAATCATCACAGCTTTCGATCACGTTACGGATAAATGTAGTGAGTTTAAGAGGATAATAACTATTGAAAACAAGAACTGTTAGGTGATACTAGTTCAGATATGGGGTATCATACTAAACTCGCTTTTCATTCAATTCTTCACAAAGCACACCCGTTATCATCCGCCACAATACAAATATGGAAAGTACTTTATTTAGTGAGGATACATTTTACTTGCAGAAAGCGTTCAATGCTATACACGTCAGGAAATCAAAATCAGCAATACGTATCTACTATTCTACTTTATGTAATTCAAATGGTCTGACGTTTGAGGTTCTCGTAAATATCGTCTTCAGGATCTCATCTAAAGTGTAGTGTACTATTCTTCTCGTACATTGTGGTTTTCATTTCACGAACTTCAGTCTCTCAAATATCCATAAGGGAGTATACGTTCTGTATTTCCAGAATGCACGTCTCAGAAGACACTTGGTGATGGCATTTTTTCAATAGTTTTGAAATTGGAAAATTTGAAGCATACAATTCAAACGAGTATAAGTGAGGGTGGGAGGAATCACGTTGCTACTGAGGTAATATTTCTGCAAAACGAGAAAACCTTTAAAGAATGTGAATATCTTTGTGTTCAGTAACTTCAATGAAAGGAAAATTTTCTCATTACAAATACATATATATACATGGTAAGTTTTTAAGTTTCCCAAATAAATATCGCGAAAACAAAGAATTGTACAAAAAGTGTTTCAGACAAAAGTTGTTGGATTTTGAGGGGGAAAGAGAACCGCATGATGAATTTTTGGGTTGATGGACGTTTTAAGGGTTATTTAAAGGTAAACTTTGTTTTTTTTTTTAAATGGGAACCTATATGTTTCAATACAGTATATTATTGAACTTGAAAAAACAAACAGCTTTTGGCCCAAACAAATTTCTATGCGACTTCTATTTACTAAGATATTAAACAACAAATACAGGGTATGAGATATTTAAGAACCGTCTACCCGGAAACTATGCAATGAAGACACAAAATATGATATCTAAATAATGTATTCTCATCAAACAAAGAGGAAAACTGATATTTCTGACAATTGCAAAAGGAAGTATCATATTTTGTATCTACTTTCCATAGTTTCCAGGTAGACGATTCTTAAATATCTCATACCCTTTATTTGTTGTTGTTTAATATCCTAGTAAATAGAAGTTGCTTACAAAATTGTTTGGTACAAAAGATATTTGTCTTTTCAAGGAGAATAATATGATGTGTTGAAACATATAGGTTCCTATTTGAAAAAACAAATTTTACCTTCAAATGACCTTGAAAACGCCCCAAACCAAAAATGCATCATGTGATTCTCTTGTCCCCATCCAACAACTTTTGTCTGAATTTTTTTTTGTACAATTCTTTGAGTTGTTTAAGTTGACACAAATTAATATCTCGAAAACAAAGCACTTTACAAAAAACTGTTCATACAAAATTTATAATTTTTTATTTTTTTTTGTTTGGTGGACGTTTTTAAGGTCGTTTGAAAGTCATTTTGTTTTTAATAGGAACCTATATTTTACTTTGCAGATTTGTATTCTATGCAAAAATACAAGCAACATTTGTCTAAAACATTATTTTATTCAAACCGTATTTTTAAAGTTAATTTAACATTGACAAGTGTATTGAAGTTCAAGGTCATCATTTTGATTATTTGTTGAAATAAACATGGTAAGTTATTTTCTATTTTTCTTTGATTACATACAAAATGAAAAACTTCAATCCATTTTTTCATTCAAAGTAACAATATATTTGGAAAAATGCTGTGTATCGAGAATATTAGAGCAAATTTTGTGTAAACAGTTTTTTGCACAGTGCTTTGTTTTCGAGATGTTAATTTGGGTCAACTCACGATTTATATAAAGTATGTGAGCGTTGGCCCATTACTAAAAATATTTTTTTTCACATTAAATAAATTTTTACTGGACCACTTGACAAACATTTCAACATCACATTTTTGTGAAAGACCCACACTAAGACCTACATTTTCTGTTTCAATGATTTGCTGATGACTCAATATACACAAGAAAGTTAACAAATAGTGTTATTAATGTCATTCCAAAGAAAGTATGAAACGTACATTTTTTTTGATTTCCCTAATTAATGTCAAAGCTACATCTTTTTGTATGATTTAAGTTTCATGTCGGTATAGTCATTTATCTAGCTTAGTAAACACAGTGTCTAGAACCAGATATAGTATTATATACAAGATAGGAACATATCTTTCAAAATTTACTGCCACCAAATTGCCGAGGTGATTATGCTTTTCTTGTCTCTAGTGGCGAGGAGACTTGAATATAGTCTGTCAATACGACCTAAATCGAAATTGTGCCTTGAGTGTGTGAAAAACATGTTTTTGCACCAACATTTGTTCAACATCGTGCTACAGTCATCAGTGCGTATTATTTATCGGTTTTGGATTGTCTTCAAAACCACATTGGTAAAAATAACATATCTCTTTGTATCTTGGGAGATGATGCCTTCATCAGGAAAATACACATCAACATATTGCCGATAGTATCGTGCATAGGGCCTACTATCCTTCCTTGGGTTTGTAAATCGTAACAGGAAAATGTTTCATATTTCACACACAGAAGACTAAGTTGACTGTAGACTTCTGAAAATATGGCAAGATATGTGGTGGCGATGTTGAAAATACGACAAAAGATGGGCTTGCTCGTGTCTTCCAGGAATATAACTGGTGCAGAATAAGTAATTTCAAGTGGAAGAGAGCTACTATGAATAGGGTCACAGTGACCATTATGAAAGTCAATGCGTAAGTGAAAAAATATATCAGCCTCATATTATTTGTTGGCTCACCCCTGTATAATACTAATCTTGGAGAGAAGTGACTCAAATATGTTAAACACCGTGTTCAGTGCGATCCTTAATTGTGTTCTTTAATCTCAGTTTACTTGGCATTATTGTTATTAACTAAAAACATTAAAAAAAATAACAGTTATATATTCATTTTATTCACACACAAAAGTAACATTTAACGGNACATTATATGTTGTTCAACAATAAACGCTAATATGTAACTATCTTTAGTGGAAGGTTTACATTTCAGTATTTAATTAACTATAAGAGTTCAACAATAATTAAGAATACAAGTTTTCCATACAAAATCACCAAGCTTATGGTATAAAAAAAGTCGACAAAATTAACAAAAAAAACTTTCCACTTTAGGCTTATCTATGGAAATATTTATGTTGTTTTTTTACTATTTTTTTAATGGAAACGCAAATCATCCCCTACACAAAACGTATAAATCTCATCGGATCTTTCCTATTTGTTGTGGATAGCTGCAATTATTTAAGATATTTTTATACTCTTAACTCAGGATTCAAAGATAAACCATGTCGCTCAAGAAATATTTCACAAATGATACACAACTATGAACTTATTAGTACAGTACAATTACGATATGAGGTCAACATTTTAAAAAACAAGCTGGGACCGGTCCGGATTTGTTTGGGTGGGTCTCCTGTACATCTCCATAAAAGTCCCAAAAAATCCGGTTGCGGGTTTGCCGCCATTTTGAAAAAGAAAAGAAAAATTTTGAGTTTTTCCCATGAAATTGAAAATTTGCTATATCAAGGGAACTATTAGACCTAGAGAGCTATTTTTTTTAAATTTATCCTTACAAAACGTACTTACGAATTACGTTTTTATTACGGCTTCTTTGGTTGTATGGCGTCAAATGAGCATTAAAGCGAAATTTTTATTTCTAATCATGTACACTTTTCTACTTTTTATAAAATTTGCACGAAAACCATTTTATTTAAGAATTTTTTTTTAAATAAAAGTTGTAGAGCATGAAAAAAAAAATCGATATCATATAGTGCGATGTTTGTGTGACTGAAATTGATGAAATGCTACAGGCAAAACTTTTCAAATGCGCATCATCCCTTAGCGACCGCTCTTCNCCATTATTGACTGCTACCATTTGTGTGGATTGCATTTCATTTATTATGTACACAGCACATTAACGTAAGAATATTAATATAAGAAAGAAAAATAATATGATAGCATAAATGTAAAAAAACACTCACCAATTGAAGCACGCCAATGGCAGGACATGTATAACACCGTGTTTCTCTTGTCGGTTTACAGATTTTTTAACATACAATGGTCCTACTGATGTAAATACAAGTTGGAAAATAATTTACAGTAGAAAATTAATGATGAGTATTATTTTAAAATATATATTAGTAAAAGTTTCACTAAAATTCTAGTGCCAAAATTGTATATCGGTTTGAGCAAAAAGTTTAAGTCTTCAAAATAAAAAGTTTCAAACAAAAGTTGTAGGACGCCTCTAAACATTCCAAAATCATGTGCCACATTATACTTTTA